>LWCA01000429.1:0-27610 GCA_001642005.1 Intoshia linei | reverse complement strand
ATTTTCAATTTTCAAAATAAAACTGTATGCACAAAAATAAACGATAAATGAAATGTCACATAAATGTTTATTTATATTAACTTTAGAATATTCTAGAAAACTCCTATTAACGCTCAACGATCTCAAGATTTTTCTAGAATATTCTTAGTGTTTCTATTTGAGTCTATTATTTTTATTATTATATCATAAATTATGACTATCATAAAATGTTATTGTGTAGTGTTAACTATGGGGCAATATTTGTGTGTACCATTTTAATTTGATATCTAAATTACTATTTCATTATCAATTGTATTTTACTTTAAAATTTAACAATTTATTTTATAATTTTTACAGCTGATGATCAGCTGTTCATAATTTCATTATAATTATCGAATAGATTAATTTATGTTGTGTTTTATTACATTAATCTAAATTTATAATTAATACGAAACTAACAATTTTATTTAATTTTTTATATTTTATAAATTTTCTGATGCTAAAATATTTTTTTGAAAAGATTATTTTGTTGTCTGTATTTTTTTTAAAGTCGAGTCTAAACAATTTTAATTTAATTTATTGTTTTCAGCAGTCAATTATTTAGCCACACGTTATCTCGTTAATAATTTATTTACTATAAGAAATTTTTTCAAATGTTAGATAACATCTTACATTGATAAAAACATTAACATACATTTGCTTTTGTTAAAATCGGACTTAAAAATGATAAAAAATGGCTTTAGAGCAATTAAAATATGAAATTATTGGTTATAATTAAAAAAATGCGTTTTTGACTCAAATTTTTTGGATTTGAATTACTTGAAAAAATAGCCGGAGAATTTGTTTCAGAAATCACTACAGTTTTAGTTGCATTTAAGTATAGAAATATTAAATCATAAATTCGTAAGTAAGGAATTTTTTAAACATTTTAACTTTGCCGAATTTTGTTTAATTTGCAAATCAATTCTGGTACGCAAGATCAGGAAATCTACCAACATGAATTATATTGTATATAGTATTGGAATATACGACAGGAATATCCCATATTTAAATATCTAAGCAAATCTAAACAAGTCAAATAATACAAGTAATAATATATAAAAAATAATGACAAAAACGGACAATTACGTATCTGAATTGGCTAAAAAAATACGTTTCACGCGAGCAGTTTTGAACAAACACACCTTACAAAAAACTAACAAATTGGTCGAAAATGT
This sequence comes from Intoshia linei, assembly GCA_001642005.1. Taxonomy (NCBI): domain Eukaryota; kingdom Metazoa; phylum Orthonectida; family Rhopaluridae; genus Intoshia; species Intoshia linei. Next base: position 26,414 of record LWCA01000429.1, on the reverse strand, counting down.
AATTGTGAAGAACATTGAAAAAATGACATTAAAGAACGATTTTTCAATTGACAAGTTATTTGGGGCAACACGAAAAAAAGGATTAAAAATTATGGATAGAGGTTGTATAGGAAACGTGAAAGGGTTAAAATTCCACACTCAGTGTATATCAAAAAACATACAAAACGTATCATGCTATTTAAAGTCGAAAAAACCCAAACCTATTATAAAAGATAGAAAAAAGGTTAAAATAGAAAAATACGACAAATTGAATTATATTGAAGATTTGACTAGTACCACTAAAAGTGATAATGCAAGAAATGCCATGAATGATTGCATGGAATTTGTAGACATAAATGAACATTGTGAAGATTGGGATGAACGTCTTTTGACAATGCTTAGTAAACGTACCGCTAAATGGATTGTCAATAAATGCGTTGTCGATTTATCTAATGAACAAAAACGATTTTTTAATGCACTACAATCATTTCACGGCGAAAAATGTAAAAGAGAAACTGATTTTGAATTAATATCAGAAACAGATCTAGATGAAAAAATTGAATTACGTAGAAAGGTTTCTATGCTACCAGTAAAATATTCAAACGACACTGTGTAATATTAATACTATATCAGTGTTTTTAAATAAGGGTCTATAATGTGTATTTAATACTATTTATGTCTAAAATATGAAGATTTTATAATTTTGATTAAATTTGTGTATTCTTAATTATATAAAGTAACTAGGTTGACTATTATGTACTACGTACAAACAGAACCTAGCTCTGCCGAGGGCACATTTTTTTTTGAAATTGTAAAATTAATATTTACATTTTTAATTTTTATTTTAATCGAAATATTTAAAAAATATTGGTTCATAATATATTAAAAATTATTTTTCATTGGGAATGGGTAGATTTCTCCGATTAAACTTTTATATTTATATCAACTGGAATAAGCTCTATTAGAATAATTTTTTTTTTTAAATTTTTGGATGGTTAATTATTTCATATTTTTTGTTTTAATGGTCTTTTTAGACCGTGAAGTCGTCACTTATTCGGATTTAAATTTTTTATGTGTGCTAACAGGATACAACTGTACCACCTTTAAATTTTTTGAAATTCTAGGGCTGTTTTCATTATTAAAAAAAGGGTAATTTGTTGTTTTGGCTTTGAAGATATAATTTTTTTAAATTTAAATTAATGATAATATTTATGATTTTAAAATCCGTATCAGTTTTCTTTAGTATATATTTTTTTAAATGATCCAACTCGTTTCATTTTAAAAAAAAAGGAGAATTTGGGTGTTTGAACCGTAAGATGTGAGTTTAGGAGGTTGAAATTATGTTTGCGAACACCCCCGGAAAAAACTGTAATTAAAACGTGAAACTTTATTAAATTTTAAGACGGATAGTTATTTAAATAAAGTGAAACACACACAAAAAAAAATCGCGTAGTATATAATATAAATAAGGATTTAGATAAAAATGTAGGTCTGTTTATTAATTTTTTTATTTTTATTACCGTATGTTCCACTTTATTTAAGAAAGTAAGTGGAGTTGAGTTTAAAAATTTTATATTTCTATTTCAGTTTTTTTAGAGTGATGTTTTATCGCAAATTTATTTTTAGGAATTGATTTAAAATCATAAGCATTATCGAAACGGAAACCTCAAAAAATATTATATTTTTTAATTAAAATTTAAACTTTTTAAAAGGGAATTGAGCACTGATCCATATTCTGATAACAATGCAGCAACGTTTTATAGACAACCTTTCGGTTTAAGAAAAGAAATGAAGGAAAAAATGTTTAATGAAGGTATATCAATAATAAATAATTTATAATAATTTGCATAAATTTTTTTGTTTAGAAAAGAATGACGTCAATTCTAAAAAATATCAAATACCCTTTAAAAATTTTGGAAAAATATCTTTGGAGAACCAAATATATGATAAAAATTATTTAAGGTTACTTAAGGATTCTCGAATTGTAAATACTATTATAAAAACTGACAATGAATATGTTCATCAATTATATGCTGGTATAATAATTATTGATTTACATTAGAGTAGTGGTTTTTGATTGGGTATCTGGATTCTTTGAGATTTAAAATTATATGCCTGGGCTTCATGAGTATCAAATGAAATATATAAAAATATTTTATTAACTTTTTTTTATTTTTATTATTGAGTTTTCAGATTTTTGGCATTTATGCCAAATCCTAGAGTCTAGTGTCTAGACTCTAGGTCCTAGACGACCGCTACATTATTATTTCAAAAATCCCACTTTACTCCCACCATTAATAAAATGTCAATAAACAATACCATTCTAAAACCCTCAGGAAAAAATCCGACTTTACCAAACTTAATGAGAAAAATATACTTAATTAAACTACTAAAATAAAAAATCTATTTCCAATATTTTTTTGAAAAACACGATTTTACCAAATCTAATGAAAAAAACTCTTATTCCAAAACTATATAAAATCTAATTTTACGAATCCTTAAGTGAAATATCTCCTTTTTTCAATATTTTAATGAAAAATTCGATTTCATTATATTTTATGAGCAACATCTTCTTAACTCAAAACCCTAAATAAAAAATCTAATTTTACGAATCCTTAAGTGAAAAATCCTTTTTTTCCAATATTTTTATCAAAAATTTGATTTCACCAAATTTTATGAGCAACATCGACTTAACTAAAGTAGGTAAAAAAATACGTTAAGTCTTAACCCAAAACTCAAAATAAAAAATGTAATTTTACCAATCCTTAATTGAAAAATTCCTTTTTTCCAATATTTTTATGAAAAACTTGATTTACCAATTTTTATGAGCAACAATAAGTTTAAGAATTCCTACATATTAATGTTTCAGTTTAAAACAAATTATAACATTTGTATCTTGAAAATTAATTAATAAAATTTCAATCAAAAAACAAAACATTTTTTACATTATTCTTATCCTGACGGATATGGGAAGCATGCACTGCATATTCCAATGCCAGTTCACCAGATAGTCATCATCGATAGGGGAAATATTATTTAATTTTTTATTTAATTTTTACAATGTACATTTTACATCATTGTTAGTGAATTAAGGTTACCGCCGATAACTTAACGGTGCTTAATTTACATTGAAAATTAATGATGCATTTTTAATTTAGGTGCAAACATATTATTTAAAACAAATAATAATGATATAATATTTTTCAATTCGCGGGATTGCTTTGAAAAACAATTACAAAAAAAGTATCCAATTATTCCAAATTTAACAAGTAAATCGGATTCAATGCTATCTAAAAAAAACATTGGAAATATGTATAATATTGATCAGTTTAAAATTACGAAAAAGCAAAAATGCAATCAAAGATGGACAAAACTTCCTAAATTGTTAGATGTAATTATATGTCGTTTTAAATGTTGTATTTAATTTAATAGCCGTTTGTTTTTCGGAAATTTAACAGTACTGTAGCGGTATTATTAAAAATTAAGCAAATGCACTAATCATTAATCTTATATATGCTTCGCATGATTGTTATACTTTAAATTTTAAAAGCTTTGCTTAATGTTAGCGTTTAGAACAATTTTAGAAATAATGCTTCTGAAATAACAGCTGAAGACATTGAAAATAAACTCAATCTTGCCAAAAATAAGACATTAGTGGATATTGGTAAAAATTTTTAACTTCTTTTATGATTAAATTTTATACATTGTTTAATGTACATTTGTGTATTCTATGTTATAATAAAGTGTAAAATTTTAATTTAGCTGATTTATGGAAAATGAAGCATTTACTGGTTGAAAGATGTAATGATGCTACCGTCACTGCTATTAAAAATGATATATTTGACAATCAAACTCACATTAGACTGATATCTATGAATGTAGCCGTAAAATTTATCCAAAACTGCACCGATGTTAATATTAATTTTAATAAGTTGTACGATAATTTACACTTGATAAGCGAGCGTAGTTCATCAATCTTTGCGACTGAATTTATTATGCAGAATAAAGAAGATATTTATGTAATTCTATGTTAAAATCTAAAAAATTTTTCGGTGGGTTAACTGGAAAAAATTTTTTTTAGTTACATTTTTTCTTCAAATGGGTAATTTGAATTTTTGAAAGTGAAGGTATAAATTTCTGAGTAAGATTGATCTCAATTGATAAATTAAATTGAATCACATTTATATATTATGGAATATTAGAAATATTATGGAACATATCTCACTTATAATTATTTTACTTTTACTATTATTATTATTTTAATTGACTTGTAGATATCTCCTTCACATGAAAGTGAAAATAATAACTTGCAAAATTATGAAGAATCTATCGAAAATGATATCGATGCAAAGGATTCAAATAAAGATAATACAATGACTTATAATATCAAAATGCAATCCAAAACCATTAGAAAATGTTCAATATTATTAAAAACTTTGAAAAAATGCTTGAATGATACTACCCATATTATCCAAACTGAAGCGGCGAAATGTTTATTATATTTGGGTATTAACAGTACAATGGTTATTTTTTTCAGGTTTTATGCGTAAATAATTTAATGTGCGCTGTTAATTTTTAAATTTTTAAATTTTTCTTCATTTATTCAAAATTAAAACTTATAATCGTACAATTATATAAACATTACATTTTGTCTACATTTTTTTACTCGGATTTCAAAAATTTAGGTGTCAATATCTGAAAATAGTGATCATTTAATTTATATTAATAAAATTTTTGTAAAATAATCTAATAAGTCCATAATATTAAGTAGATTTACCTATTTTTTACTGAACAATGTTTAGTGAACATGAAAAATATCCTGGACAATTTTTTTATTTTAGGCCGAGAATATTTTGTTGAAAGTACTTTATGATAAAAAATCTCTATGGAATGATCGATATGAAAGTGTCGTAGCTCTCGGAAAAAAAGGAAATTACAATGAAATCGTTTTGGATGAATTGATAAAACAAATTCTATTTACCGAGAATCCAATTGTTTACAAAACACTTGCTGATATATTAATCAATCTAAGCATAAACACGGTATTATTTTATCCTTTACTTAAATAAAATTGATTGTCGGTGTGTCTATGTATTATTTTTTATTTTAAAAATTGATAGTCGTAGAATTAAAAAACCCAATTTCTAATACAGTTTTATCAGAAAGTGTTTATATCTATTTTTCAGTTTCAGAATTTTAGTCCTTCATAGGTAAAAACCCCAATTTCCCTTTTGTTTAAAAATAAAATAGCCCAAAAATCTAATAAAACATACTTTCCTGGACTCGTTTTAAAATCTTTAACATTGTCGTAAATCTCAGTCTGAGAAACGCATACCTTCAAATCAAAACCTCAAATTACCCTTTGTTTTAAAAATGAAACATTTCCTAAAATTTTATAAAACATCAATTCTGGGATAGATTTTAAAATCATAAGCATTATCATAAATCAACCTCAAAAAAAATAATTTTCATGATCAAAACCACAGATTATCTTTTCTTAAAAATCAAAAAAGCACTAGAATAAAGATGAAAAGTACAGATGATACAGTTGTATTCTGTTAATTTAAAATAATAATTAATAAAAAATTTAAATCAGATAAAATTATGCCTTTATGGTCAAAAAATCACTTTATCTTTTTTTTATTTCGAAACTATTTTATTGAAACAAAAAATGTGAAATAATTAACGGTCCGAAAATTAAAAAAAAAATTATTGTGATAGATCTTATTCCAGTGGATATAAATACAAAATTTCAACTCCAGAAATCTATTCATTCCCGGTGGAAAATAATTTTTAATATATTATTAACCAGTATTTTTCAAATATTTCGATTAAAATAAAATTAAAAATATAAAAATATATAATATTTATCCTACAATTTCAAAAAAAAAGTTTTGAACGTCTACACATTTACAATAAAGAGATATGGGTAGAAATCTATATAATTCATTCCATTGGATTTTTACATTGCTCGCAATTTTTGATTCTCAAATATTCATTTTTTACAAAATTTTATTACAAAACTACAACAACGAACGTTTTTTAAACATTTTTTAAAAATGGGCAATTTGTGTTTTCAACTTAAAAAGACTTAATTTTTGACAACACATTATGATAAAGTGGTTTTTTTAATTAAACTGTAACATACACACAAAAGGACATTCATTTTTATACAGGATGTATATTTTATTTATAATAAAGACGTTAATTCAATCAATGATTGCAGAACATTTAAATAGCATAAGTTGGCGTTATCGGGTTATATCATGTCAGTTACTGCCGTGTCTGTATGGTGATATTAGTGATGACATTACCAATAAACTGAAACAACTAATGTGGCGAGATCCACACGCTGAAGTTCGTAGAAGTGCTGGACAAGCATTAGGTACGTATAACCATATCCTTACATATCTAATGTGCTTTGTTTGTATGTGTGTTATCGTTTATTTCAATAACTACCAGTCTTAGAATTTTATAAACTTCACTTTTAATTACAGTTTTTTCGGGGGTGTTAGCAAAATAAATTTAAACCTTCCAAATTACCATCTTACGGGTCAAAAAGCTCAATTATCGTTTTTTTATCGATTGTAAAATCATAAATATTATCATAAATTTAAATTTAATAAAAATATATCTTCAGGGCCAAAACCCCAAATTACCCTTTTTTTTTAATGAAAACAGCCCTAGAATTTAAAAAAATTTACAGATTCTAGTTGTATCCAGTTAATACACACAAAAACTTTCAATCTGAATAAGTGACGCCTATATTTAATTTCTATTTATGCTATTTATGACAATTTTTAGAATTGGACTGTTAATACTTAATTTTTAATATTATACACACATTCTGTCTAATAAATTTAAAAAATAGGATAACAATTGTTTTTAAAATTATTTACGCAAACGTTAATAAAACAAAATTAAAATAGAATATTTCACTTTAAAATAAAAAGTAATGTGGTATAACAATTCTACCTGAAACAATTTTGGCAACCATTCCTTTAAAGGGTTGATAATAGTGAATAGTAGGATTTTTAAGTTAGATTTACAACATGAATTTATTTTTTTGGTAAAATAAAAATGTGCCATTAGCAGAGCTAGGTGCTGTTTGTACGTAGTACATAACAGCCAACCTAATTTTTATATATAATGTTAAAATGATAATAATGATTAACTTTAATAGTACATCTAATTAGGTAAGGCTGGTCGAGGTAGAGACGTACACGAAGCTCTATGTAATATTATGACAACTGCTAAAGATGGGGCTCAAAATGAAAAAGTGGAAGCTCTGAAAAAAATAGCCTACTTGGGTAAAATAAAAATAAAACATGTTTTAAATCAATTTTAGGAATCGTAACAACAAATTTACTGCCTTCGTTTTTATCATGTTTTGACGATAAATACGTTAGTGTACGAAGAGAAGCGTGTATTGTTTCGTTCAAGTTGAAATTAAAACAACCCGAAATTATTGAAAAATTAATATTTTTAGCTTCCCATGATCCAATATGGGAAGTAAAATCCAAGGCACTTCGAGGTTGAAATTTTCGTACATCATATAATGCTTTATTCTAGCTATCGGGAAAATTGGTGTTAAATCGGAAAAAATTTTAAATTGTGTTCGCTGGGCATTAAGATATGAGATACAAGTTAGTGTACGCGAATCTGCCTTTTATGTACTCAAAAAAATAGACAGAGAAATCAAAGATGAGGATAATATTGCATGTTACCTACAACGACTCAGTGTTGAAACTAACGCTTCTTTTTCGCAGTAATTACACGTATTTCAGTATTACATACCCAATCATAGAAAAATTAAAGACTTTCTTATTAGTAAAGGCATCGAATTGGATTTTCAGGTGAAACTTGTCGAAAAAATACGAAATAAGGTCAATTCATAACATTAAGTAATGAATGTATAATTTCATATTTAGATTAAAGCTTTAAATAATCACAACAACATTTCTCGAATGATACTAGAATCGCAATGAACTGTAGTCAAATTTAAATACCATTTGAATATTCAACTTTTTATTATAATTGTAAATAAAACTAATGCCTAAATAAATATGTTTCTGCAAAATCAATTAAAGTATAGATGTACCAGGTACTTATTAGTAAATGCGTTCTGTCGGTATCAGTATAAAGTAAATGCTTGCAAAAGTAAAATGGGTATTTAAATATTAAAATGAGTAATGCAAATACAATATCACATCTGTCTGGTTTTTTATAAATGCGTATTATCATATGAAACTTTAGTTTTTTGTCAAATTAAGTGTCACCGTATACAAGTCACAAGTTTATAAAACACAAATTTGCGCAATTGATTAGTCACAATAAAGTATAAAATATTTATAGTATATGAGATCAATTGACAGGAAATTAGAAAGTAGTGGTATTTATACTTGTAATGTAGCTAATATATTCTAGTTGCTATCATCAAACCTATACTCAAAATACAGAAAAATTGTCCCGTTTTACGTAGCTTACTCAATAAACCAATAACATTTAATTATATCATTCCTAAAAGAATATTCTGTCGAAATTCTATATTTTCAAATGGGTAATTTTTATTAAAATTAGTTATATACAGATCTTAATCTCCATATAAAATAAAAGGTGTGGGTTATTTTTCAATTTTGTTTTTATTAAACAAATTTAATTATATGAGATTCTATTCTGATCAATCAGAAGTTTTTAACACCTTTATAAGGAATTTGTTAATTACTCATTAAACTTTAATTTAAAGAGTATGCCATAATGATATACATGTATTAATCCATTCTCAAATTTGACGAAATCTAAAAAAAAAATTTTTGAAAATGAACAAAAAACAAAAAAAATCAATTTTTGAAATTTTTAACCATATTTCTTTATTGGAAATGTGTAGACTTCAATATACATTTTTTTTGTAATTGTAGGATCTAATTTACATTTTCAATTTTTATCTTAATTCGAAATATTTGAAAAATATTGGTTAATAATATATTAAAAATTATTTTTCACCGTGAATTCGTAGATTTCTGGAGTTGAACTTTTGTAATTATATCAACTGGAATAAGCTGTTTCAGAATAATCTTTTTTTTAATTGTAGGACTGTTAATTATGTCAAATTTTTTCGAAATAAAAAATAAAAATACCAAAGTGCTTTTTTGACCGTGAAGGTATCACTTTGTCAGATTGAAAATTTTATTGGTATGTTCACTAGATATAACTGTATTATCTGTAATTTTTTTTAAAATTCTAAAGCTGTTTTTATTTTTAAAAAGGGTAATCTGTGGTTTTGATAGGGAAATTGCTCTTTTTTGAGGTTGCCATTTATTATAATGCTTATAATTTTAAAAACTCTCCTATAATGTATGTTTTATAAAATTTTAGGACATGTTTTATTTTTAAAACAAAGGGTAATTTGTGGTTTTGATCATGAAAGTACGCGTTTCTGAGGCTGACATTTTCGACAATGTTAATGATTTTTAAACGCATTCAATAATGTATGTTTTATTAAATTTTTGGGATAATTTTATTTTTAAAAAAGGGGAAAATTGTGTTTTATACACTGAAGGACTCAAATTATGAAACTAAAAAATAGATAAAAACACGTTCTGGGAAAAACTGTATTAGAAATGTATGTATTGAAACATTATGTATGTATTAGGTAAATTAGGTATGAATATTAGGTAGGATTTGAAAAATAGTGATTGATAAAAATATTTATATTAAAATTGGTTTTTGACTAAGAATATATGGATTTATGAGATTAACATTTTGTCTCTAGATCAACTGGAATAAATTTTATCATGCTAATCTTTTTTAAATTCTAGGACCATTAATTATTGAATATTTTTGAAATGATTTCCAAAAAAAAAGAGTAATATTAAATTCCTTTTTTGACCTTGAAGACATAAGTTTGTGAGATTGAAATTTTTTTTTGTATGTAATCTGAAATAATTGTATTAGTTGTGATTATTTTTATAATTCTAGGACTATTAGTTTGTTAGTTTTTTTATACTTTTCAGATTAACCCATTTTCTCCCAATGTTCGCACATATGGTCAGGGGCAGATCCAAGAGCTAGTTAATGGGTGCGAGCGAATCGAGGAATATATTTAACTTCGCCTAAGGCAAAATTTTTTTTAGGAGCGTCTCTTTTAATATCAAGACGTCTAGTTTGATTTTAAAGTGTCTTTTTTAATTTCATTTAAAGTTGTTATACAATAGAGTTTCCAAATTTGTATTTTTTCGCAAAAATAAAAAAATGATCAGCACAAAAAATAAAGAAATTAATTTTGTTCATTAAATAATTCCAAATCAATTAAGTCCAGTCTTCTTGAATGAAATAATTCAAATTCATTAACCAAACTTTTAATATTAAAATTATAGTCATAGTGTCAATTCATGAGGCCCAGTCCACACAGACGTGCATGTAACAAAAGGCATCAAGTCACATGATCAATTGTTCATGTAATGTTATGCGCTATCTATATTGTCTTAATAAATTAAAACCTTTTTCAGTTATTTTACAAAACATTAATTAAATTTTTTTTTAAATATTTAGGGGTTCAACTGCACTTTCTGCACCCCTTGAATCCGTCCCTGATGGTCAAACAAAATGGAAATATTAAAAGGTAAATAACTTTGATATTAAGCAAAGTACAGATTAATGTATGACATATTTAGAATTGTGTAGGCTTGTGCAATTTATTTTTCATGGTTATAAGATTATTCATTTCGTTTATTACCGTCCACAGGTAAAAACTTTTTTTTCTTAAAAAAAATTAAATTAAAACTAAATACTTTTTTCTCCATTTTATAGAAAGTATTTTCAATTTTGGATAAACGATATCAAGGATACATTCAGTATCTATTGTTGCTGATATTTTTGAAACATTTCAACCAGTAGTTTAATATATGCAGTGTTAAGCGTATTTGACCATATGGTCACATTGGGAGAATATGTGTATAATTTATTTTTTTATCAGATTCGTTAATTATTTTTAAATGTTTTCAAACGTAAATTTAATTTACTTGTTGTTAATTTATAATTTTATTTTACTAATTGGGAAAAGTCAATAAATTTATGCATTTCATAAATCCAATAATATAAAATACAGATGTTATTCTCCCACTAAATTATTTCAATTGATATCAAAATTATTCTGAGTTACTAAGTAGTTGTAGTTGTCGACTCCTGATGTACATTGCACATGAGTTACATTACTTATTACACTATTTTTAAAAATTTTCAGTTTAAAAACAAATGTACATACAAGCAGGTGCTTTAAAATCCAGAAGTAGACCCATATAAAATTTTTTAAAAATGACGGTTGGATAAAAGAAATTAATAAAAAAACTTAAATCAAATCAAAATTCTATATAAATTTGAATTATAAATTTTGAAGTTTTCAAATAGCTAGTAGACTAAACTCGTATTCGAGATATTGTTAAATTTAATGGATTTAAAAACGAGAAATGACTGTATGTATTTAGTACGTTTTTCGGTGTTGCCAAAAAATGTATTTCTGGTCGCTTTACCTAATTAGTAAAAAATGAGTTTATATGTACGATAGTAATTAAAAAAAAATTCTAAAGCTTTAGAGATAAAATTTTTGATTCATACAAATTCGTCAAGAAAAAATAAATAATTCAAGATTTCGTTAAAATGAAATTTCCGCTAAAAAAATTCCGTTAATAAGGACTTAGATTGTATTACACTGGATAGTGAAGAGTGGGTCTTTTTGGATAAAAGCAACACGGGTTTTTGGAGACTGTACATCAAATGATATAATTTATATACAAAATTTTTATACACATCACATTACAACAATGCTCACTAATGATTATAATCATTAGAAAGTAAACTAAACGTCATTGAGTTGTTGTCGGTAATTCCAAAAAAAATTATTTAAAAGAATATGTGTTAATTTACAAAAAAAGTTTTGGCTAATTCAACCAAATTTACTTGCATCGAAACGCCGCAATAAAAATCGTTAAACTTTTGTACATTGTAATGACATTGTCAGTGACAACTTTTGAAAATACTAAAATTAAGTTTATAACAATGAAGGTGTCATTAGAGATTAATTTAACTCAAATTCATTATCGTTTACTGTTAACATTAAAAAAACTGAAATGTGTGAAACGTAAATTTAATTTAAAAATATTTTAACTGTTTATGTAGAAAAGTATATGTACCTTCAGTTATGTGGGCTCAAAGACGCGATGGCATTTACATAACCTTCAACGTGGTAGATTGTAAAAATCCTGAAATCGATGTTCAGGAAAATTGTATAACATTCAAGTAATCTTGAGATTTTCTGATTTTTTACAAAATTTAGAGGAAAATCAGAGGGGAATAAATTGTACAAACTATCATTTAATGTTTATGAAGAAATTGATCCATCGGTAAGAATTTAATTGGTAATTTTATTTAAACGTTTAGACATCGAAAAAATGCCTTACAGACAGATTTGTCAGACTATACATTAAACGAAAAACAGCCGGTGATTACTGGCCTCGTTTATTGAAAGAATCCGCAAAAGTCTTTTGGTTAAAAACTGATTTCGCTTTGTGGAAAGACGAAGAAGATTCAGACACGGAAGAAAAAGGCGACGACTTTTCCAATTTCAACAATGTAAGTAGTTAAAATACTATTTATATCAAATGTAGATGATGGGTGGAGCCGGTGGAATGCCAAACATGCCAGACCTAGAAGTACTTTATTTTAAAAATAATTTTAATCTTATTTAGGGCGCGGACAGTGACGACGAAGAAAACAGCGACGATGAACGTAACAATTGCAATTGATTTGCTTACATTAATTTTAGCTATACCAGAATTGGAAAAAGTTGAAAAAAAAGAGAACGATGTAGTCGCATAAATTATTTATAATAAAGTGTAGTACATTAATCCAACATGTAGTTTTCGAATTCAATCACAAAGCTGACGGCGACTACGCGTGGTTGTGTAGTAGATTCATTGAGAAAATTGTAAAATTTTTCCCAAAACATTGCAGGGTCAATTTCGTATTTTATTCCTAATTTAACCAGTTGAGAAAATGCTTCTTCTTTAAATAAAATACACTCTTTCGAATTTTGTTCCAACAGTTCTGATAAGTACCATTGTTCAATATCTGTAATTTTTAATTCATCTGCTCGATTTAACAAGTCTTCAGGAGAAAATGCATTTAAATGCATTTAGTCTAATTTATCAAATGTAAAAATACACATGAATGTACATTAGAATCCTATAATAAAAACATTCCACATGTATCGATATTTTAGTAAATTGAGTACATTCACTTACAACGTTGGTTCAAAATTGCAATCGATACTATTTTTATGTGGATACATTAATATAATTTTGTTAAAACGAACTTTGTAAGCAACATACATGTTGTCTAGTTATAGTAACAAATTAACGTTCATAAAATTTTGAAATGAGTAGCTCCGAAGAAATTTCGTGGATCAGTTGGTTTTGCCATTTGAAGGGTAACGAATTCTTTTGCGAGGTATCGTTTTTGTCTCAACGTGACTAAATTGGTTTAGATCGATGAAGAATATATACAAGACAAATTTAACTTGACCGGTATTAGCGACTTTGTGCCAAACTATCGTTTGGCTTTAGATCAAATATTGGATTTGGAACCAGGTAAAAGACCTATTTACCGTTTTATATGCATTAATTAGATACTGAAGAAACTGAGGTAGAAGACAATTACGACAGAATAGAAACTTCAGCAGAGTTGTTATATGGTCTCATCCATGCCCGCTACATTATGACGACACGTGGAATAGCACAAATGGTATAATGAATACGAATATTATCTAATATTATAAGATAGAGAAATGGCATAGAGGGGACTTTCTCATGTGCCCTAGATACCTTTGCAAAAAGAGACACACATTGCCGATAGGTTTGGTTAAAAATTTTTTTTTTACAATTTTTAGGTTTAAGTGATGTTATTTGTGACCAGACAGTCTACCTTTACTGTCCATCTTGTGATGATGTATTTCATCCTAAATCCTCCAGACACAGCAGTATCGATGGTGCTTATTTTGGAACAGGGTTTCCACAAATGTTCTTCATGACTCACCCTGAGTTGGTGGTAGAAAAATCAACCGATAAATTTGAAAAAAGGTTCAATACCACTATTTACATATTTACACGTTTTATAGACTTTACGGTTTCAAAATTCACCCAAAAGCATATGAATACCAATTGAAAAAATCAAAAATGCTTCAAGTTAATGCAGAAATGGAATAACGTACATGAATATAGTTTATTTATAAACATTTATTATACAAGTCTTTATCCGTATCGTTGAATAATATGCAACCCAGACGCACTATCCACAATACTAGATATTTCTCCAATTCCAAGTTTGAAGGCTGCATTTTCGAAAGACTTTTGCATTTGTCCCTCTGTAAATTCTCCTAAATCGCCTCCCCGTTTTGCGGAACTACAGTCACTGTATTGAGATGCCAATTCTGGGAATTTTGCAGGATTTGAACGAACAATGTCTTCGTATCCTAAATTGAAGAAAATTAGAAAATTAGTAAATTATATTCACTTGTTATGATTTCTATTGCTTCTTCCTTTGTTCGTAGTATTTCAGCTTCTCTCCAAGATGATGGTTTTCTTGAGTCTTGATGTTTCACTAGTAAATGTCGACAACTTACACAGGACATTTCACCAGCGTCAGTGGCTGGAAATTCCCATTGACTCGTGTTTGTTTTAAGGTTTAAATAATATTTTTTTCCTAGTGTAAGTTTACATTTTAAAGTGCACTAACTAACCAGTTTTTTTGCTAATCATTTCTTTCCATCCGGATGGTAATTTACTTTCCATTAATGCACAGACAAATTAAAATTAATATATAAATGAAGTGCAAACTTTATTTTATTAACTAACAAGTTTATGATTTTTACGAATGCACTACGATTGTATCCTGCAAATATTAAAAAAATGACAAAAATTTATTGATAGAGCTGTGCCAATATTATCTATTAGTATTAGTCATATTTAGTATTATAATTTATAGGGTAACGAAAATTTGGCAACAATTTATAAAAAAAGTTAAATTGGTACACATGTAGTGCAGTCAACCGTGGGCTGAGCCCAACTTGTAGTGCCAGAGAAATTTCACGAATATATTATGAAAACTTTAGATTAATTTATATAATGTTAATTTTGTACAATACAAGTAAACAACTTTAGTTTGCGTGTTATACTTTGTACAAAAACAGCTCTGCCGAGGGTTGATTTTTTCATAATGCTCATCATTTTAAAAACTATCCAAAATTTATATTTTATAAAATCTTGTGACTTCATTCTTTAAAAAAACGGGTATTTTGGGTACGCCCAGGCCAGATGGAAATTATAAAGCCTTATAAAATTTTTTTCAAAAATGGCACCTCTTAATCGATTGTTCATTATCTAAAAATTAAAATAACCCTTGCAAATTGCATTGGTTATGGAAATTTTGGTACACTTAAAAAATTTTCCAACATTACCTATTAATAAATTTAAAAAGTCGCCTCGTGATTGTAGTCCTAGGCAGTATGGCCCATAACCTTCCCCTCTACGGCCCTATATGTACGGTAAATATTTTTGGATAAATTCAATAATTTGAACAATATAACGATAGTAGAATTTCAGTTTTGACTCGACCAGGGTACTACTTGAGAGTCACGGTAAATTAAGTGTTTATATAAAACATGATTTACACGACATTTAATTTAGTTTTGTAAACTTTGGAAGGTAATAAATGAATCTGTTTAGCAATTCTATTCATTTGTAGATAAGAAGATCCCATATATTTTTCTAGAACTTTAGGAATTTTAACTTTCTAAAATACGGATGTACAATATAAAAATATAAAATACATTATTAACTTGGTTATTCTCCAAAATCACCATTATCAGTCTGGTGAGTGCCCCAGCTGTTCCATTGATCTAAATTAAGTATTAAATATTTAAAGGTATTTTTTGTTCCACAAACCGCATTGGTGTGTTTTTTGAAAAATTGTAATTAAAAAAGTGATAGTCAATTACAACTATACATTAAATCGGATAACATAAATCTGCTAAAATAGATAACATTTGACATTCTCAACCTTTTTAAGACGATGGGTGATACCGTAAATCAATTGAAGTGGTTATGAAATAATATAAAGTCTTAGGCCTTGGCGGAGCACAGAAATAGATAAAAACTGAATTATTCATACAGGTATCCAATTGTTAGCATGGACCCAATGGTTTAATCCACGTTGAGAATGGTTGATTTAAGTTTTAGTTTTAGATATTTTCTTGATAAAACTTTAAAATGTCGTTTTAAAATTAAGATTACTAAATTTTAAAGTAGTTTTAGACAAAATATTTTGAAAAATTAAACTTGAAATACAACTTTCACAATTTTTATTCATAGATTACCCTATAAATATAAATATCCCCTAAATCAGTGGAAATTTGAAAATTATCAACGGAAACTATTTACTTGACAAAATTTTTCTGGACCATTCCATAGAACAGTGGTTCCCAAACTTTTTCAACGATGGACCACTTGTCACAAAAAAGATGTATGTAAACCACATAATTTTTTAAAGAAATCACCTTACTCCTGAACACATCACAAAGGTAATATTTATTTTTTTAAATAATATCGAAAATTTTACATTAATTTTGACATGGTAGCTTCAATGGCGTAATTAAAAAAATTATTAATTTCAAACATACGATTTTACGACGAACTACCAGTGCTGAACCTACCGTATACGAGATCCTTCTATCGATGGTCTCGACGAAAGCTAGAACCTTAGACCTAGAACAAACATTACATTCTTGGAAAAATTCCTATAATACACTTTTAAAATTTGCTAAAACACCTCTAAATTTTCTAACATTATTTGGGAAAGTGACCATCTCAATTACAAATATATTACCGTATGCACAGGTGACTCATCTTCGTTGTCAGTATAATTAATACCTAATCGTACACTCTGATAGTCGGTACAATTAGAAAGACTGGAAATCTAAATAAGTTAAATTAAACATCATGTACTCACGATATAATGTAAATATTTAATAACAACCATGATAATAAGGAGTAAAATTTATCCTAATTTGTAGGGCAATGAGACATATGACGCGATCTCCGATCATTAAGGGTTTCCTATTTTAACATGATGTGCAATATTGGAAATTTATTAATTATGTCATAATTACAATATATTAAAATGTTATATTGGTTACATCAAGCAGTGTGCATTATCGGGAGTCTCGATTGAAGACACTTAATATCATGATAATTTAAAAATATGAGTTTAATGTTAAGCTTTGTCATCCTTACTTATACAGTATAAGTAAAGTAATTTAGCTAAAAATGTATGTCTATTTATTTATTGGTCTGTTACCATTTATTTAAGAAAGTAATAAGCGTAGAATTTTAAGAATACCTATTTCTAATAGCTTTTTTCGAGAGTGATGTTTTATCGAAAATGTTATATTCAAAAATTGAGTCTATCAAGGTCTAATCCTCAAATTACTCTTTTTTTGAAAAAATAAAAAATGACCTAGATTTTATACAATATAAATTATGGGGATAATTTTTAAAATCATAAACATTATTTTAATATAGATTACCCAAAAAAGTGCATTTTCACGATAAAAATACCAGATTATCCTTTTTTTAAAAAATGAAAACAGCCTTAGAATTTAAAAAAATATATAATTGATAGTTATATCCAGTTACAACACACAAAAAATTTCAATTAAACAAAATGACGCCTTCAAGGTCAACAAAACATTTTAATATTCATTTTTTTTTTAAAACTATTTTATTAAAACCAAAAATTTGAAATAATCAATGGTCCTACAATTTAAAAAACTGATTATTCTGATACAACTTATTCCAGTTGATAAAAATACAAAATTTCAACCTTAGAAATCTACGTAATCCCGGTGAAAAATAACTTTTAATATAAACCCCTCCGTTTCGAAAAGAAAACTAACAAAAAAATATTTTTGGAAAAATTATTGTTGTAATGAAACGATTGGAGCTGATTTAATATCAAAATTACTTCGCCAAAATTTTTTCTAGATGGTAAATAAGCTTCAATGTCAATTTTCCTGAAAGCTGGATTTCCTAGCTCTTTGGTACCCATTTCAAGAATTCTTTAATTTACCAATTAAAATGATTCAAACATTAAAAACTATAAATTACCTATAATTAGAACAAAAATTTGAAAAAATTTCATTTTGAATATTTAAAAACTCCTGAAACACCAGATTGCTTTTTTCTATCGAGTTTTCGGTAATTCCAAACATTTCAACCTATGAAATAATTATCATTTGTCTTAGACGTTAAATTATAATTTATAACGATAAACATAATATGATTATATTCAATAATTATTGAATATATATTGTTGTACTTGGCGTCATTAAAAATTAAAAAATGTAGTTGCAGTAAGTTCTGTATATAAAAATTAAAATCAATTTTATTAAATATTTTCGTAAAGCAAATGAAACTAATGAAGGTTTTTAGTAATGTGATATAATATCATTAAATAAATATTTCATGATTTAAAATCATCCTACAATTTTAAAAAAAATGTGCAGTGAATGTCTACACATTTCCAATAAATAAATATGGGTGAAAATCTATATAATTGGTTCCTTCGTGTTTTTTCATTGCTACGCTATTTTTGATTCTCATTTTCTAAAAATTTTGTTTAAAATTTAAATTAAAACTACAACAACGAATTTCTATACAAATGTTAACAAAATAAATTTAACGTGGAATAATTCACTTTAAATTAAAAGGTAATGTAATATGACGGGTCCACGTGTAATAAGTTTGTAGCATTTTTAGGTTAAATTTTCTTATTGAATTTATTTTTTTGGTAGAATATAATGTTCACCCTCGGCAGAACTAGGATGCTGTTTGTACAAAGTACATAACAGTCAAGCTAGTGTAATATACTAAGTAAATTACTTTACTAAAATCATGAACTCTGTACAACCCTGATTCAGACTTTAATGGTGAAATTTCTGAGCGATAGCATTTTGATACTGTCGCAAATCTAAAAATTAAAAACATTAAACCAGTATTTGCCATATTTGTGACATGACCACTTTTATAATTTTTAATGTTTTGAATTAATAAATTATGAATGATTTACATTACAATAATAGTGAATTAATAATCTAACAATCACCCCAAAAATTAGTGATATCTAAGAGGTAGAAATCACTGAATGAATTAATAACTAAATTGAATTACTTAAGAGGCAACTGAGATTTTTTAAATTTTTGTCCCTTTAAATAGTCTAAGTATATAATAAAATTAATAAGCATATAAAACACTTACTAGCTATTCCGATTTCACCTGTTCCCGATAAACACATATTTTGAAACTTCTGATTTAATATCTTATAAACTTGAGTGGTATCTGTATTAACGTTGAACCCACAACCTGCCTAAAGTAATATTATAATAAAAATAATAAAACATTTTGTATACTATGCAAAAGTTGTGCAGCATAACAAAGTACAATTGTATTATACAATATATATTATGTATGTACTAATTATTTTGTAATTTTAAAATAGAATGTATAAGAAGCATTACCACTAATGACTCTTCAACGATATCCGAAACTGATAAGAACAGAAAACCCTATATATCAATTATACTCAATTTTATTATAAACCTTATTTCGTAAAACATCGACAATGTGCATTATAATTGCTTTATGTAAGAGCGCAGCGTGCCCTTCTAAAATATAAGCCCTCTCACCGTAGGAATATGTTAGTTTAGGCCTATATATAATTAAATATTTGCAGTATTAGAAAATATACCCAAGTTTAATGATTTTTAGTGTTTTCCCAATATCAACCGTATCTTTAGACTGTGGATCTAAAATATATATCATTGTATCATGTCGAATAGTACATAAATTAAGAGTTAAAAGGCTTTTTTTAAATGCATGGCCTTATTTTTACGAATCATACACAAAAAAAATTACTTTACTACAAAACTACATATATATTTTTATATACATTTATTTATGTATTTATGTAAAGAAAAAAATCTTTGATTAAATCCTTTCTAACTAACCACAAAGGAACAAATACATTTTTCTCCTCCCTATAACGATTTATGATATATTTAAAATTTACTTTCATATGATTTACTACAATTTACATGCTTTAAAAGTACATTTTCTGATTTCTAAAAATATTTTATTTATATTTATTTTCAAAAAATAAAATTAATATATCACCGATGTATTGCTAGTCATGTTCGGAAATTTCCTCAAATTGGATAAAAACAATATTTCTTCATTTTCAATGTTTGTATGATTAAATTCATCAATTTTCTAAATATAATAGTTAAGAACAGTTAATAACAAGTTCCAGTTTAAGTTAAACTTTAACTAATAAAATTGAAACATTCCAACCACGTAAATCCTGTAAAGAGTCCTCCCTATAGTACCACGCAAAATAAGATCAATTAAAAAATCTTCATTCCGCAAACGGTCAATAATTAAAATTTCAATTAGTGTTGAAGCTTTTATTACAAATTAAGTTAAAATTCAGTCACAGTGACTAACCTATACCCTTTTTCGAGGCCTCGACGAAAATATTATAAAAAAAAATAATTATTTTTTAGTCTCATTTTTCCAAATTGAGCATTAAGAAATTATTTTCTTAACAATGGTGTAAATATCATAACTATGCTGTATGTTAATTTTTTTTAACTGCCTATTTTTCATTTTCCATAACCTCGAGCTTGTTAATTTCGGCTCTGACCACTCAAATGCAATAAAAACATTCTACAAAAATAATTATAAGTTACTTTATTAAAATGATTAATAATTGCCATTGGCCCAACTTTATGCAAAATATTATCATAAACCGACATCTAAAATGTGACTAAAGATTACAAAAATATAGTATTTACAATTTTATCAAAATCTTTAGTGATTATTTTGTTAGTTTTTCTTTTAGATACATTATTGAACAATTTGATACGATTAATTTTGTTTAAAACATTCCAATTATAATTTTTAACCAAATTTCTATAAATATTCATCAATTTAACTTATTTACATTCATTAATCATTCAAATTAAGCAATTAACCAACACCTTTACTTTAGAGTTGGACATTAAAGTTGATATTCAAGTTTATTTTAGCTTTTAGAAAAATTTTGTTTAAAAAAATTACAGCTCTTATTTATCTCCAGTTAACCCTTAGACACAAAAATATCTTAATTGAGATTTTAAAAATGATGATATATAAAATGTAAGTACAAAATGAGATTTTAATCACATGCATTAGATAATTTAATTTAGATCTATTATTTTTAATTTTTTTTAAAAAAAAATCTTAAAAACCCTTTGGACCAAGAGAATTTCATAATAAACAATATTATTAAGGAAGGTATAGTAATCAATCTAAAAGTATAAAATCTACTCATGCAGAGCATGAGTAGGAGAATCGCCACTGTATATTATAGGTACTATTCGAAAATACATTAAAATAAATTGTAATTATAAAATAGATAAATATAAATATTGACTTTTGCAATATAGTACGTTATAAATCCGAGTTTATTTTATTACAAATTTTATTTTTACAAAAAATGTCCATATCTGATGAAGACAGTAACAATACAATAATTTTAAACAGAGAGGGCGAACAAAATTCTTTTAATGATACCGATGATTTCCAATTATCTAAAAATGATAAACTTTACCAATTTCCACAAAATTATAGGGAAAAGCGATTCAATAGTAGATACACAAAAAAGGTCAATAGTAATCAAAAGACCAATTCCACAATTTCTTGTAATATTTCAAATGTGCGTGTGCCAACCAGAGCTGGGACTTTAAAAGAAAAACCTAATAATAAATCTCATTTAACCGAAAATGATATAAAACTTCTCAATATTATGAATTTGGAAAATGAGTAATGATTAATTTATCGTTCTGGCTTACAAAGTTAAGCTAAGATCCAGTATCAACCAAATATTGTAACCAATAAAATTCGAAATAATATTTTAATCAATAGAATTCGCAAACATTAATTAATCCTCAATAATTTTAGCAAAATAAAGAAAGTTAAAGAAACAAGTATTACAATAGTAAGGAGTATCAGTGCAACTACAAGTAAGCATTCCATTTCAAAAAAACCAAATATGATAAATTTTACGAATTACTTTATAAGCCGCTTATAGTGATCACAATGCCCAATCAATCGTACCAAGGCCCCTATTTTGACGATCGACAAAATTTTTGTAAAATGGGGGCTGATTTTTCCAAATTGAGTGTAAATAAATGTTTCTTGAATATCAACTATTTTGTGTATTTAATTTAAGATGTCAAGTCAAGATCCTAGGATAGGTGGCTATAGGCTATATGACACTATGCATCGTTTGCAAAAAATCTTTAGCGCCTATATTTCATTATCGGTGGCCTCGAGCTTAGTAGGGTCGGCTCTGACTCACAGAACTATATATTTCAAAAAAATTCTAAGTATTCGACTCAGAAAGTAAGATAAATTTCAAAGTCAAAATGAGGAAGCTTATCCACCAACCATACAATATACCCTTTTTTTTAAATGAAAAAAGACCCAGAATTTTAAAAATCGGTTAATAAATATGATTAATATATTTAATTTTAATTCTTACATAGATAGCGAAGAAAACTGGTTCGAAATAATATCAAACTGGCATGATTATGTGCAAAACCAACCATTATACATAAGAGTACTAAAATTGCAATTAAAACATAAACATTTTGTAGGAATTACTTCGCCGCGGATTGCCCAAAGAGTTTAGATCTGCAATATGGAAATTAATGATACCCGATACAAAGAAAGATGAATTGCTAGATTGTTATCAAAAACTATCAATTCAAAATAAAGAATCACCCTATGAAAGAATACTGAAAGTTGATGTTGAAAGAACTTATCCTGATAGACAAAAATACAATCAAGTTAACAATGGACAACAAATGCTGCATACCCTTTTGAAAGTATGATTAGTTAAATAAATTTTAAAATAAATTCTATATTAAAAATTTAGAATTATTCAATTTATGACAAAGAAGTTGGATATTGTCAAGGCATGGCTTTCATAATGGGCCATTTGATTGAATATGTAATTTGATCATGTATATTATATTATAAGTTTCTCATCATTACCTATAGTTGAGTGAACAACAAGCTTTCTTAATATTTGAAAGGATAATGAATTTTCATCAACTTCGGTTTGTATTTGTTCCCAAAATGCCACTCATAAAGCTTTTGAATTATCAAATAAGCTGTATTATTAAAGTATGTTTAAATTTTAATACACATATTTAATTGTCCATTGTAGGAAGACCACAATGATCTGTATAAACATTTCTCTGAAATTGATTTAAATTTTCTTACATTTACCTCTCCATGGATTATGACATGTTACGCTTTATCCTTACCTTTTGATACATGCTCTCGTATTTACGATATTTTTCTCAATGAAGTATAATTATAATGTAGCAATGGTCCCACTAAAATGAAACACTTTTAGATTAATTAAATATGAGTTGTCTTTGTTAATGGTGGGGAAAGTTATTCTAAGAATTGGTTTAACTTTAGAGTCGAACCACCAAGACCAAATTTACCAGAAAACGTTGAAAGTACACTTATAATTTTTACGAATGCATTTTGTAAAAATTGTCATTGAATTTTTTATTATCAAATATCCTGCACTAATTACAAATACACTTAAAAATATAAATTATATTCTAAATAATAATAAATAAATGAAATTACATTATGTATTATAATGTCTTAAAATTTTCCCTAAGGAAACCAACAATACATTGCTTAAATGAATAGTACTCTATAGAGGGGTTTTCAACGGGCGATACCAACTGGAAGCGATTTCAAAATTTGTAGCTTATTGGGGATTTAAAATTAATAATAATAATTAATTAAATAAGTAGGTTAGTTGTACTGAATTGGTTGGTGGTTGTAAAATATTAATTTGGTATCTAAAATGTAGTTATATCTAAGACATATTCTAACTTATATAATTATATAAGTTGGTTGTCATTGGAAAAGAAATTGGTACATTTCAATTGACGGTTCAATGAATAGCTTAAAGGCGGTACTTATTCATTCATTACATATTTATCCACCAATCCCCATTTCCTACTCTACATTACTTAAAGAAAATTACAGAGATATAAAAATTTTTGTTAGGCTTAATTAATTACAATTTACATGAATGGAAAGTATCGTGTGACTTTAAACTTGTTAGCATTATTATGGGGTTGCAAGATGGAAAGACAAAATATCTATGTATATTTTGTCTTTTTGATGCAACGAGTAGAAATTATCATTATTCAACCCTAGTTTGGTCAACTAAAAATGAAAATGTTATTGGTAAATATAATGCCAAATTTCCTATTCTTATTCCATTATAAAACATCATCCCTCCTCCGCTCCATATTAAACTTGCACTTGCTAGACAATTTATTTGTAAAATTCAAAGAAACCCTCCAAATTCTCCTACAGTAAATCATGTTATAAAACATTTGTTTCCTCATATATCCAATTTTCATCAAATTGTAGCCAATACATGAATTCATCATATGGTATTCATTAAATTCAGTTATCACAACTTTCACAAAAAAAATATAAAAAATTTTTTCAGTGAATTTTTTTTTTTGCTTTGAAAAATCATTTTGACCCACTGTCAGTGACATAGGAGGCTAATCGGTGAAAACTCATAACTAATATACTCGAATGTTATATAATATACTAATTAATTTAATTTTTCATATTTAATTACCTTTGTTTTAATTTGATACGTGTTTTTATAAATTTATTTCATTTCATTTAAAACTATCTGGTATAATTTTTATTATATAATTCTACTGATTTAATGTAGCTTGTGTTTTATGAAAATGTATTTCTTTTCATAAATTTTATTTTTTTAATTTTTTAAAATGAAGACAATGTCAAATAACCCAGAATTACGTAACAAAATTGTGTAATTATACTGTTAATTCATTCTTAATTACAATTTTAAAAATTAGAAAATGTAAAATGTTTATAGTTACTTAGTTATTTATACATTTTAATTACTAATTTAACAACGATTTCAATCTGGAAAGATTCCAAAAATTATATCAATCTTATTTTCTCTGTTTATACTTCAATAATACATAAAATTATCGATGCTATAAATAAAAATTTTTTATTTTGTGACCCAGTGTAATATGCTACGCTATTTTTGTTTGTGTGTGTGTATGTGTTACGCTTTATTTAAATAATTATCAGCCTTAGAATTTTTTAAAGACCACATTTCAATTACAGTTTTTTCCGGGATGTATAATAAGATCAATTTCAACCTCCCAAACTCATATCTTACGGGTCAAAAACCCCAATTGTTCCTCTTAATGAAAATCAAACGAGTTGGAGAATATAAAAAAATTTCCAGGTGGTACAGTTGTATCCAGTGTTAACACACACAAAAAATTTCAA
The DNA here is from genome assembly GCA_001642005.1 of Intoshia linei. Lineage (NCBI taxonomy): Eukaryota > Metazoa > Orthonectida > Rhopaluridae > Intoshia > Intoshia linei. Next base: position 900 of record LWCA01000429.1, on the reverse strand, counting down.
TCCGAATAAGTGACGACTTCACGGTCAAAAACCATTTTAGTATTCATATATATTTTTTCCGAAATATTTTATAAAAACAAAAATTGTGAAATAATTAACAGCCGAAAAATAAAATAAAAATTATTCTGATATAGCTTATTCCAGTTGATATAAATACAAAATTTCAAGGAGAAATCTACGCATTCCCGGGTGAAAAATACTTTTAATATATTATCAACCAATATTTTTCAAATATTTCGATTAAAATAAAAATTAAAAATGTAAATACAGTTTTCTGTTCAATATGAATTCATGCTTATATGAATTTCATGAAAATAAAGGTTAGATTTGTATAGTATTTATTATGAGAAAAAATTTTTAATATGAATTTGAATTTGAAGAGAAAAAGATTTTTCGATATGTAGTGATATATCGCTATCATACTAATCGAGATTCGAATATATAGTTTTGATATAACTCACTTGTGATGTCTAACTGGCAGAGTGGTTATAGTCATATAATTGTAAATCGTGAAGAAATCCTTAATTGTATAATTTAAATCAGAAGAGACAACCTTGCCTAAGGAAATCAATGGAGAATTGAATCAGTGGTTTCAACGTCAACGGACATTAAATATAAGTATAAGTGGCAATATATTGAAAGAAATGGCGCTGGAAATTGCCAGTATTTTGAATTTGAACAATTTTAATGCCTCTACTGGTTGTTTAAATTCTTTTTTTTTAACCAGAGATTCCATTAAATCAAAAAAAAATTATAGGAGAATCAAAATTAGTAAGCGAGTCTAAAATGAAAAAATGGAAAGAATTATTTTCTGAAGCTGTAGAAAAATATAGTATAAATAAAAATATGTCGTTTTTATTGTAACTTTATTATAAATCATTATATCTTTACGAATATTTA
>LWCA01000295.1:0-33236 GCA_001642005.1 Intoshia linei | reverse complement strand
AATAAACCGCGATAAAATAAGGTTTTTATCATAAAACCAATATAAAAAAATGATGTTTCCTAGTTGCGAAATTGAATTTCAATTTTGTGAAAATGAATTTCAGTTTTGCGAAATCAGATTTCAGTTTAGTGAAATTGTATTGTAAATGGTATAGTTTATTTATAATTTGTATATAAAATAAATTAAATGTAATTATAAAACATGATTTATTAATTGATCGCCTAATCGATTTTTCATTTAGGAAAAGATAATTCGTGTTTCGATACTTGAATCGTACATAAGTAAAAGGTTAAATATGACAAAGAATATAATAAATTTTATTTTTAATTTTGTATGTGTTGAATTATCTTCTAATAATGTGCGCGCTATCTTCGGTATCTTCTTCGATTTCTTTTTCTACTGTGTCTATTTTTCCGACGACAGCAACATATAATAAGTGTAACACTTACTATTAATGTAATTGCAATTACAGGTAATCCTAATATTAAAAACCATTTTACTAAAATTAAATTGTGTATTAATATTTCAAAATTATTACATATAGCTAAAAACTATTATTAATATAAAATTTTACATTAATTTACGATTCATTCTGGCTAAATTTAAATAATTTTTAAAATTGAATAAAATACACAACTTACGACTTGGTGAAATAGCTGTAAAATTAATGTATATTTTATATATGGAAGAATCATACTTCTCTTTACTAAAATATCACTTTTATAATTATTTTTAAAAATAGAAAAATTTATATATTACTGGACCCGGCTACAATAAAATAAATTATAAAAAGAATTAATTTTATTTTAAAAAAAATTATAAACATACTGATGGCACCCACTAAATTAAATTGGTTTATGTTTAAGAATTGTCAAATATTTATATTTTTGACAATATTTATTTATGATAATGTTACCTCCCTTTACCACTAATCAGAATATAATGCAGTTTAAATGAATTTGTGTTTAAGAAAACTAATAACGAAATATTTAAATGTGATGAATGCATTTATTCATTATTTTAAAATTTAATTAAATTTACCTCCTCCAACAACTATAGTGATATATTAATAATGTTCAATAAATAAACATTAGGGTGTCACACGTATTCAAGAATACTGTAAGAGGCGGATTCAAGGGGTGCAGAAGGTGCAGTTGCGCCCCGTAAATATGTATATATGTAATATATTTTAATTAATGTTTTGTAACATAACTGAAAAAGGTTTTAATTTATTAAAACAATATAGATGGCGCACAACATTACATGAACAATTGATCATGTGATTTGAGGCCTTTTATGGTTTCAAGAAATTGAATAATAAGTCTTTCAAAATAGACTGGCTTGATAAATATTTATGGCTGTGCTAGTCTGAAATAAATAATGGAGGTGGATTATGCAAACATTGCATTTTATTTTAAAATTTTTTAAGATCAACAATGACTGGCAATCGTCTATGTGGGCTGGCCCTTATGAATTGCCACTATAACTATAATTTTGATATTAAAAGTTTGGTTAATGAATTTGCAATACTTAATCCAAGAAGACTGGACCTAATTGATTTAGGATTATTTTATGAACAAATTAATTTTTTTTTTTGTTCTGATCATTTTTTTTATTTTTGCGAAAAAATACAAATTTGGAAACTATTGTATAACAACCTTTAAATGAAATTAAAAGAGACACTTTAAAATCAAACTAGACTTGATATTAAAGGAGACACCTAAAAATATATTGCTCGCTTCGCTCGCACTACATTAACTAGTCTCTTGGAACTGCCCCTGACTGTGAGTCTGGTATATTCATCAAAAATATACTTTAATTTAAATTTATAGACATTTAAAGTCGCTATTTGAGTCAGACACACCATTGTAATTATCTAGCAAGACATTTTTATAGAAAAATAAAAACAAATAAATTATTTTTAATGTAATGTTACTTTAATTGTGGTTTTTATCGCTATAATCACTTGGTTCGTTTACCATATTCGGGTGTATATTTTTTTTAAAAATATTTCTAGACTAATTATTTTTGGTTTTAAGGATTGTTGAATTTCATTGAGAACCGTGGTATAATACTACTAGTATTATATTATTGTATTAATGTCTTGTCTAAAAATTAACCTTTATAAAAATCACATTAATGAAGATATATATTATATTTAAAAAATATAAAGTACATCCGAATATGGTAAACAAACGAAAGGAATTATAAGCATAAAAACCACAATTATAGTAATATATTAAATTTAGTTTGTTTTTCATTAATATTTTTATATGAAAGTAAAAATTTTACTGTAAAATTGGTGTGCGCAACTCGAATAAGTATTTTTTTATCATAAATACAATAATTATATTGTTATTTCATGAATCCACAAAACCTACACGAGACGCCAAAGAAATCAAAAAAATTTCCAAAAATAAGACACCCTAATAAGCATAATAAATAATTTAGTAAAGTTATGACAAATAATTACGTCCACTAGCTAAATTATATGTGTAATTATTATTGTTTATCCAACTACTATATCAATGATGTACACATAACCATGGAGAGGGACCATATGATACGGCCTTTTTTTACATTGAAGGGCTGATTAACAAATTTTTTTATTAGAAAACACTCCAAAAAATCATCTTCGAATATAACCTCAAAATTAAAACATCACATGGGTCTAGGTTAGCCATAAAAATCAAACACTTGGCAAAAATAACTCTAATATGCAATAATTATATAAACCACTGTATAATAGCAGTCATGTTACATCCCAGGCAATTCTAATATATTTGACGATTATATGACTGTGATAATTATGGTAATGGGTAACTTTTGCAAATTTTCCATTTAACCTTCATTTGCTTTAGTTAAAAAAGATTGTGTATCACTATAATTAATTTTATAAATTACCCATATTGACAACTAAATTTTGAAATTTAAAAAATTAATAATTTCATTATTTTAATTTATAAAGTTATAATTTTACCTCCACCTACATAATATATTATAATTATATGATGTCTAAATTTTAGTAATTATTGCATTATTATTAGTATATTAATCGCAACGTTGATGAATGAATTTCATTATAAACTCGTTATGGACACCTAATTTTGAAAGGTACACAAAAACTGGGTTAATAAGCTTAACTTTTTATTAGAATTTTTAAGTGCTGTAAATATAAATATATATTAGGTTTGTTCGTTTTTGACAGTTTTTGAAAATCAATAAAAATTTTATTTTAAAAAAAATGACTGTAAAAACATTTACTCTTTTTGAATTTTAAGGTTGTCGCGCGCTTTTCTCACACTTTTCCCATTTTTTTTTTTATTGGTGCCAATTATATTTTTTAAAGATTGATATAATTAATGTACGACCCACTAAGACATATACCAAGCTTGGTAAGAAAAATTATATATTTAACCGTACCTGGTGTTATTTAGATAAAAATGACCCGCTTGTATACATGAAAATTATGATTTTAAATATTTACATTTTCGCAATTGGTTTACTACAAAAGTTTGCTATTTCTACAATTTCATGTACTTACATTAGGGTAGTATTATTTACATTATATTAATAAATTGTTTCTTGAATATTCTTTTTTATTCCATTCTATACTTATGTTAAAATTATAATATGGCCCGTTGTACTAGATGAGTTTGAAACCCCTGATGTACTCATAAAATTGTTAAAAATTTATATTTTTAAATCTTAAATTAAAAAAATGAAGTGCCCTGAAATATTTATATTAGTGCGATTTATTTATAATATGTATCTTAAAATTCAAAAAAGTAAACGAGAATTATTTTCTTTCGTTGATTATAATAATTATTTTTGTTTTCTTCATGACGTTGGCACATTTTAATGTATATATATAATTGTAATAAACATAATATTAATTGTAGAATGTTTTACCCAGAAGTTCTCCTAAAATATAAATTATTAAAAGAATTAATTTGATATGATGTTAAAAATTATTAATAATTATTTGATTAATATTACCAAAAACTACATTTAATTTAATATAATATATTATTTTCGATATAACGTTAATAGCATTAAATTTAATAAATTACATGCTATAAATATAAAATTAGTTTAAAAAATACCTTTAAAAAAATTAAAAATGTTAATTTTACAAATGTGCTAACTGTAATGTTATGCTCCATAATATTTTCATTAATAATATTAATGTATATGTCTCTTTTGCATCTCGTGGGACACTGTTTTATATCATATTTACTCAACGGTCACCAAAATTATTATGTGGACCAATTTTGGACCATGGATCACTGGTTGTCGACCCCTGATGTATATTATGAATGTAATAATAATTTATTAATAACCTTTTTTTATTAAGAGTTCCATAATTTCAAACAAAACAGAATAAAGAACAAAGTTTTCACTTTAAAAAACAAAGCTATCCAAAATTATTATGGTACACAAATACGTATATGTACTATCGATATTTTAAATATATTATTTCTTAATTAAAAATATTATTAATATTTAAAAAAAAAATTTAATAATTAAAGCATATAAAATGATAAAAACAATATCCTTAGTAACAATAAATTACTGGTTATACACAATTCTGGTTACTTAATAAGTAATACTTATATATATAATATGCTATGCAATATTTGTATGTGTGTGTTACCGTTTCTTTCAATAACTACAAGTCTTAGAATTTTATAAAGTCCACATTTCAATTACAGTTTTTTCCGGGTGTTAGTAAAATAAATTTCAACCTCCCAAACTCACATCTTACGGGTCAAAAAGCCCAATTGTCCTTTTTTTTTGAAAATCAAACGAGTTGGAGAATTTAAAAAAATATATACTCTGATACGGATTTTAAAATCATAAATATTATTGTAGTAAATATCTATGGATATCCATAGATAGATATTTACTATTTACTAAAGATATATTGATACTATATGTTACTATATTGTCCAATAATCTTAATTATTATTTTAAATTATCATTGGATATAACACAATAATATTAAGTTATAGTGATTTAATTGAACATATATTTAATTAACACTTCAATATTAAATAAAGTCAAGTAATATTGAAATGTATTTAGCAATATTGCATTATCATCATCGGTATCGAATTGAATTTTAATCAAAATTAGATATAGAATAGACAGGGGTGGCATGTGGCATGTGCTGGCTGTAGACAGCTGATCGCAAATATTAAAAATACTATTATGAATTCAAAAATTAGTAATTTTATTAACATTTAGACATATATTATTTGTAAAATTAATTAGAAAAATAATAGGTTTTAGTGTATATGAAATCGAAATGTTAAGATTTTTTAAATTACAACTTTACCTGTAGTGAGTTAAATATTGAAAATAAATTAAAGGTTAGCATAAGATCATATCATGTTAGAATTTCATCGTTGACCGTGTATTGTAATTATTTGATAATTTATTCGAGAAGATATACTCTATCTACAAGTTTAACATAAGATTGCGATTAAATACGGAAAGTGGATATGTGAGACAAAATAGCAAGTTATTGTTAATCAGTCATTGTTAGTAGAGCCTTTCACTTTTACCAAAACCCCATTTTAAAATTAAAATTGATACACATAAAACAAAATAAAACAATTAATACAACTCATCTAATATGAAACTACATATTAATAACATGAGAAGTATTTATTTATTATAATTATTTTAGGCTATATTTAATTCATACGTATACAATAATACTACAATTAATTACATACAGCTTTCATAACAATTATCATTAGCATTTATGTAATGGAATATGAGGTACAACTTGTACTAAAACTACAATCACTATCCTTTGGTCTCATTTTTTTTCTATTGGAATAATTAGTTGATTCTTGTTTTGATTTCAATAATTTTTCATCTTGTTCACGTTTATTCCTTGTTATTAATTTTAATTCAAAATGAGTGCCATTTTCACACAAACCAGATCTTTGTATAATCTCATTTGTTAAAAGAACACAAATATCGAAATCTATATTGAAATGATTGTGATACTATCTGTAAATTTAAAAGAAAATAGAAAATGATTTTTTTAATCTCTCAAAAAATCTTTCCACGCATTCACGCTTTGAGGCTAATTCTGACTGATAGTGTATTTCGTCGAGTTTTACGAGTGAAGGACGATTCATTGCAAATTTTCTCAATCCGGGAGTCTCACAACTATTACCCAAATACCCTGAATCCAAAACAACTCCCCATCTCGAATCTATATTCAATGATATTTCTTCAGGTGGTAATTTTTTAAGATAATCAAGGTAATTTATATAAATACGTTTAAAAGCAGATAAATCATGCTCGCTTCCTAAAAAACCTTTTTGAGACAAAAAACATAATGAGGAGGAGTTGTCATGATTGCAACCTCCTTTTTAATGGCATTCATTTTATTTTTAGAATCGTACATTTTCTTAGCATTACTTTCAATTCCATGTGGTCTGAATACCTTCAATGAGGTACTATCGATAGCTAAAGCCAAATAAGGATAATTTCCTTCCATGGCTATTGGGCGCTTTCTATGATTCTACCATTTTTGCGACAAATATTGATAAAATGGAGAACGCATTCGATCTATACTCTTTTGAATTAGATTTGTCGTAAATCCAAATATTTTGGCGATCAATTTAAATATAATTAGTATAATTAAACACCTACTCGAATAATTGACTGTTTTACAAAATAATAATAAACTCTTACAAGATGCGAGATTCTACCCAAAGAGACAGTTTTGTTAGATTGATCAACTGCTCGATAGGCTGTATTTTTCGAACGATCACGGTGATTCATTTATGTAAATCACAAACTGTAAAATTTCTTATAGACATCGGCTCTACCGTCAATTTGATTACAGCAGCCATACTGGCAAGTTTAAACTATACGTATAAACTCAAACCAACGACTGTACAATTATATACCGCTAATGGTTCCATATTAAAACACAACGGAATTGCAACTTTACTTATTAACAATAAAATTCTCAAATTTTATGTAGTGAATACCGAAACAAATATAATGGGATTACAATATAATTCTCTACCGTTCCGGCCTTTTTCAATGGTACCGAACATAAAATCGAGTTAAATGATGAAAGGAAATTAATTAAATGTCAAATATTTCCAATACCAATAAACTTGCGCGACATCGCTACCTCGATGATCAAAGAAATGATCAAAAATGATATAATTGAACCCAGCGTTTCACAATACAGATCACCATTTTTCTTGGTACCCAAAGGCAAGGATAAATATCGTTTCGTGGTGGATTACCGAAACCTTAACGCTGTAACTAAACCAGACTCTTATCGAACTCCAAATCTAAAATTATGCTTAGAACAGCTGTCTAACAAAAAAATATTTACTACTCTAGACCTCTGTAGTTGATTTTGGCCAATTCCAATAGCAATAAAAGACAGACCAAAAACAGCATTTGCAACCACTTACGGTAAAGGTCTTTATTAATTTAAGCGCATGCCATTTGGTTTGGTTAACGCACCTGCGACATGTCAACGCGCTGTGGGAGCAACCTTATAGCAACGCAACCAGGTCATAGCATACTCAAGTAAAACTTTTAATACAACACAGGCACGATACAGCATAGTAGATAAAGAACTTTTGGCAATCGTTTGGGTTATCGAAAAGTTTAAATACTATCTTTATCGTCGTCATTTCACTGTAATAACCGATCACAACCCCATGGTCCACATTCAACAATCTAAAAACCTTACAAACCGTCAATTTCGGTGGATCGAAGGATTGGAACAATTTGATTTTACAATTAACTACAGGCCCGGTCATTTAAACGACACAGCCGATATATTATCACGTTCTAAATTTACTAACGCTATTGTACAAAATGCTGACGTATTCAATTGGAAACATGGCCAATCGAAAGATACAGATTGTACTGAAGCCGTAAAAATACTATCACTGAACAAGAAATTGCCTAAATCAAATCAATATTATAGATATGAAAAGAAATTAAAGGCTGAAAATGGACTCCTCTATTATTCAAGACCCAACAAATTACTTCCAGTCATAGCCATGTCAGACAGATTAAATATTATCAACCATTATCATCGATCTAACTTATATTGTCACGCCGGCGTAACTAAAATTTACAATCTTATTCGATATTTATATTTCTGGCCTTATATGTACAAGAATCTCAAGAAAGAAATTGTAAAATGCGACAATTGTAATACGTCGAAAATTCGTAACCACAGTAAAAATAAGCCTATGAAACCAGTGGTGACTACACATTTTGGTGAATTGTGGCAGGTCGATATATTGGGACCATTGCCAATTTCAATTAACAGATATCAATATATAATTAACATGGTGGATCATTATACGGGTTGGCCAGAATCCGTGTCACTAACAGATATAACCGCTGAATTCGTGTCAAGAGCTATATATAAAAATATTATCGTAAGATTGACTGAAATATGTTTATAAAGTGCTTATTCCGTTAATTATTGATACATAATTGGTATTTTTAAGAATTTATTAAATTGGTACTGAATACATTATTATTATAGCTAATACAGAATTTTCCATTTACATAGATTTATTACATATATTTTTCATGTAAAAATTTCAATGTCAAAAACTAACGCGCTCATCAAAAAAGTAAAATTTAGTATTCCTTTTTTTATTTGGTAACTATATTTTGATTCTGGTAATTATTTATTAATATTAAAATAAGAAATATTCTTATAGATTTTATTTGAGTTAATCTAGAGAAAAAATTTTAATTTCTCAAATTAAATCTTTCCTAGTCAAAAATTACTTTTATTATACTATTAACAATGTTTTTGAAATTAAAATGTAAGTATTCATCCTACAATTTCAAAAAAAGTTGGAATAGATTGGATATCAGGTGAAATACAGAAACATGGGTTCAATCGCACAAATTTATTTATCCGTTTTGTACTATCATTATTACGCGATTTATGATTTTCAAAAACTTCAAATTTGATGATAACTGAAATATAAATTTGTTATTGTCTTTTTGAGCCTGACTTTAATGATAGATAGATAGAAGATACTTGAAAATAGTCAAAACAACTGATATCATCATTGTTGTTAACTAGTGCGACCAGAAGTACGACTTTTGGCACTGTTCCAAAGTCGTACTTTCCATGTAGTAAATAAACTTATAAATTGAAATTTAACTGAAATATTCATTTTTCTAATCAAAAATATTGGCAGCCTAGGTTAACGTGAAACTTATGTTACATTTAGAAAATTAACGTTTATTTTTGTTTTTGTAACGGTTGGCAGAGAATAACTCAGATAAGTTGATATCAATTAAAAAGATTACCAAATCGGGATTTGAACTCAATCACACAGAATACAATTATATGACTATAACTACTCTGCCAGTTAAACATTACATAATTTAACATTATGTGTAGGATGGTATATATTCGAATCTCGATTAGTACGATATTGATATATCATTGGTTTTAATATTATGTTATATGGTTATCAAATTATAATTAATAAAAATATGAATTAAGTAATAATTAAATGAATACCACGAGATCCATTCCATTGATAGATTAGTAATAGCACAACAAAGATTCTATATTTTGACATCATAAAATAAACTTATTTATGTATAAATATTTACACAAAGCTTTAATTTATTACATAGAAATACCAACTCGACAAACATATAATATAATAATGATCGTACACCAACACTGAATATATTATATTTCACCAAGTGAAGGAAACACTTTAAAATGATTAGCAATCAATTATACTGATTTTAATTTAGTATAAATTTTGTAGCTGCTTTGAATATTTTTTCATGAATATTTTTTTTGTATGAAAATTTTTTATACATAATAAATAAATATCCTTTATTTATATAAAAATTATAGTCTGTGTGTGTATCGATTTATTGAAAAATTACTGTTGTAGGATTAAAAAATTCAAATTTCTAGTACAGTTTTTCCCAGATCGTGTTTTTGTCTATTGTTCAGTTTCAGAATTTGAGTCCTTCACTGTAAAAAACCCAATTTCAAAATTTTTTGTTTAAAAAAATAATTAGCCCAAAAATTTAATAAAACATACATTTTAGGATGCGCTTGAAAATCATCAATATTGTCGTTAATCTCATATAAATATTATTATAATTCATTCCTTCGGGTTTTTTTCATTGCTACGCAATATTTGATTCTCACATCTCATTTTCAAAACATTTTTTTTAAAATTTAAATTAAATCTACAACAACGAATTACTAAAAGTAATACCACCTTGTTATTAATAATAACTTATAATTATTTTTATATTTATTGTAATGTTAGATATAAAGTATTATTGTAATATAAGTTTTATATTTAAAATATTTCAATTTTAAGTTTACAATGTATATACAACCAATATGAACTATAGTTTCATTTATTTAAACTTTACATAATTCTATGGATTATTACACCTCCCTGTCCAAATTAGCAACGCCCTAAAAACGTTTAGGACGTTTAATAGGTTCTGTATTTCGTAATTGATAAATAGGTGACTGTTTATTGTTGCGAGTAAAAATAGAAGAAAAATTTTTTGTAAAATAAATAGAAGATTTTTGTACATGAGCAGTGTTTCCAACCTTTTTACTACATTACCCATATTATAGTACTTATTTTGATATTACCCACTATATTGTTTAACGGAATTTTGAATGGTCAGGTTTTTAGAATAAGCCATATACATGTACATTTTTGAATAGTAAACTTTAATTAAACTTTTTTATAAAACAAATTTTACAAAATTGTAAAATAAAGGTAAAATTGTGTTTTTGACTACAGGATTCAATGAGAAAAATTATATTTCATACGTTACTATGCATGCGACGCAAAAAAATAAAAAAATTCCTATTTTTTTTCGAACAAATTTCGCGATTACCCATAAAAAATATCAAATGACCCACTCGTGGATAAATACACACAGGTTGGGAATCACTGTACATGAGAATCAAAATTTTGTTTAATTCTAAGGTTATGTGCAATTTTTTTGTTGTATGTGTTTTTTCAATACAGTACGACGATCAATATCACCTCTATACATATCATATCCCAATACTACGTGAGCTGGCGTAACTCCAATACGACAAAACACCGTGGAACGTAAACTCATTAAGATACATGGCAAATTTTCATCCCAATGAGGTGTGTGTGAATAAATTCGTAATTTTTCTCGAATAGTCCTATTCATTCTTTCAATTAATCCGTTTTGATTATGCATATAAGGAGTTGAATGTGTTTTCTGAATCTTATACATTTTACACAATTTAGCCATAATTTTTCCCTCAAATTGTTGTGGACTATCAAAATTTATTCTGTTAGGTGGTCCCGTATCGACTAATTATATTTTTAAACAGAGCATCCGTCAGTGTGTTAGCTGTTATATCTGATATAGCTTCAGCTTCGACGCACCCTGAAAAATGGTCACACATCACTATTATATATTTGTTACGGTTAGGCGATTCAGGAAAAGATCCAAGAACATTTACTTGCCAGAGTTGGTTGAATGCTTGACTATCAACTTGTTTCAACTTTTTTAGTCGTACTAAAAGTAGTACTTTTATTGCTTAGAAAAAAAATATATTTTTGATTAATTTTTCAATACCAAAAATGAACATTTAAGTTAAATTTCAATTTATAAGTTTATTTAGTTTTGAAAAGTACAACTTTGGAACAGTGCCAAAAGTCGTACTTCTGGTCGCACTAAATTAAAAAGGTATAGTAATGAATATAAATAAACCTGTAGTATCTATGACACTATCTTAAATATCACTTGTACTTTACTTTAATTGAACCTTAAATTTAACTTAATTTAATAAAAGTTTTACTGTTTAAATGTCTCTAAATATTCTTACAGAATTACACACCAAGTTAAATGTACTCAAGAGGAATTCAATGACAAATAGAAAAGTTTTATTGGATATCTAAAAAATTCGGGTCTTGTTTAGTTTAAGCTCACTCAATGTGAACTTTTTATTCACAAATTCTAGCATAGTCATTTGAAAATTAAATTTTATATTAAAGTAAATTTGTATAATTTAAATTTTCGTAATTATTTCAAATAGAATTTTTAGAAAATATTTATTAGTTAATTTCAGGTATAAAAATATATATTTTCATTACTTAATCATTAAAAGTTTTAATTAAAATATATCTTTTATATCTACTATATATTAAGTATTAGATTATCAACATTAATTTGTAAATTGGTTTCGTCTTTTTAATGAAGCCCATAACGATTCAATCTTATTTGTGTGGTAACCTGTCAGGGTCCACAAAATTTTGTGAGTGGTTTACCACGCCATGGTCGAAGCCATATAATTGAATTTTCGTATAGGATCTCCAGCCATCAGACATAATAATGGAACCAGGTTCAATGTATTCCCTAATAAACAAAATATGAGTATAATTATAAAAATACAATGATGTATTGATTAAAACTGCCGCAGTTTTGTTTGGTACGGGAACAATGAAACACTTTTTTGACTGCGATTCGACTCCACCGAAAACCCACTGTTCTGGGTATAATTGTCCACGGTTGTACTTTTTTTTGGAGAATTGAGTTTCTTCCATTTGAACCTCACTGCCAGGCCCCAATTCTTTCTGCATAATATATAATCATTGAGATAAAAATATCTTTCAAAGTTATTCCAATCAACACATGTTATAGATGACATCTTCAACTTCCTATTTAGGAGTTTAAGTGAAGCAACATTGAACGCCCAATAATAAATGAACTTCAGAATTTTTGGAATAGATAAATGGCTTTGCTCAAAAAAAGTACCTATTCGTATGGACATTTCCTTTCGTATGCATGGTTTTCGACAGCGCCACCTGTATCCATCAGTACTTTTTTTGTTTGTTAAATTTCATTATTCCTACAGTCTATACAACTTTGTGTTGATTTAATAAGCTGAAATTCTTTGCAAAAGTTGATTGTTCTCTCTGTATCCCTTACAATTTCATATAAAGTATCGTAATTAATGTCGTTTAAATCATGCTCCATAATGATAATGAATATTTAATTATGTTGACATGCATTTACAGTAATTACGTAAAGTTAAATTTAATTTTCAAATGACTGTGCTTGAAATTATGAATAAAAATTTCCTTGTTCACTCAACTGAATAAAAATTCAATGAAGTCATGTGTATTTTTTTCATTAAAAACGCTGCTGACGCATTTTTTGATATTAAAGATCAATACAAATCACTATGCACCTCGATATCCGGCAATGTAAAGGGATTCCTACATAATATTGAATTGATAGACAATAATAAAACTATTAAATGTCCCATTTATCCAGTGGCTATGCACGAAAAAGATATGGCACGCGACAAAATTCAAGAAATGTTAGACAACGATATAATTGAAGCCAGTCAAAGCTCATACAGGTCTCCTTTCTTTTTTATAACAAAGAAAAATGGAAAATCTAGAATTGTTCTTGATTATAGACAATTGAATTCTATTACAAGGAAGGATACATATCCAAACCCTTGTTTTAAACATTGTTTAGATAGGATGGCACGAAAAAAAATATTTTCAACGTTGGATATGACTTCTGGAATTTGGAAAATTCCATTAAATTTAAATTATCGCCATAAAACTAAATAATAATCAAACTAAAAGAGGCAGGTATTACTTTTAATCCTGAAAAATGTCAAATAGGATGTAGCGAAGTAAAAATACTCGGATTTATAGTGAACCAAAACGGAATATTAGCTGATCCCGATAAGGTTAGTGCTATCGTTAATATTAATCCACCGAAGACATTGAAACATGTATGAAGTTTCTTGGTATATGTAATGTGCATAGGCGATTTATTAAAGATTTCTCTGTGATTGCTGAGCTTTTATTATTATTAACTCACAAAAAGAAAAAATTCGAATTGACTTTTGAATGCGATAAAGCAATGAAAAATTAAAGAAATTACTCACCTCTAAACCAGTAATGAAAATTGTAGACAAAATATCTAAATTGACTCTGGAAACATATGCATCAAATTATGCCATGGGTGCTGCACTAATACAGGATGATCGAGTCGTCGAGTATGCAAGTAAAAACTTTAATGATACACAAAAACGCTATAGTACCGTTAACAAGGAACTATTTGCGATGAAATGGCCAGTTCAAAAATTCCGATGTTACTTATCTAGAAAAAAATCAATTAAACTATTAGATTGTCAAAAAACGTATCCAATACACAATATCGGATGATAGAATATCTTGAAGAATTTGATTTCAACGTGGTTTATAGACCGGGAAAATTGAATGTCACAGGCGACCTACTGTCGAGACCTTTTAAATGCCATTCAGATTAAACTAATGAGTAATCATTGAAGTAAAAAAAGCACAGCTACAAGATCTAGCATGTTCGGGTGCAATGAAACCTTTAATTCAACATAAACCATTAGACAAGACCAATCCTTATTTAGGAAATTATGCTTATATGAAAATTATTGACGGTGCGTTATATATTAAAAGGAATGACAAAATGATCATAGTTGTACCAGACAATAAAAATATTGTAAATTAAATTTTTCGATTCTACCAGAACTCTCTTTCGCACCCGGGTATGACCAAAATGATTCAATTACTAAAAAAATCTTATTTTTGATTAAACATGAGAAAGGACATAGCAGAATTTGTGAAGAAGTGTACAAACTAGTTTAAATAAAGCTAGAAATCACAATAAATGGAAACCTTTAAAACCAGTTAAAAGTAAAAAATTTAATGATTTATGGCAACTTGACATTATCGGTCCTTTTCCCGAATCTACTAATGGATTTAAATACATCCTTTGTGTGATTGATCATTTTAGCTCCTATTCAATAGCTATCCCTATAAGGGACATTGAAGTAACTACGATAGCATCATCGATATTTGAAAATTTGATATGTCTTTGGACTACCAATAATGATACAGACGGATATGGGTACTCAATTCGAAATTGCAATTATTAAAGAACTATGTGATAGATTTAATATAAAAAAAGGTGGTACAATGCCGTATGTTCATGAAGAAATCGGTAAAGTCGAACGCTTAAACAGAACTTTATGAGAAAAATTACCCGTTCAAATTCCCACTCAATATAATGAATATGAATTAAATATCATCAATAATATCAAAATAAAATCTCCACCCACATTAACCGACTATGACCAAGAACGTCTAAAAGCATTAGATAACTATTTATTGGCAAAAAGCGGTCAATCAGCCTAACTCCGATGATGCAACTATTAGGAAATTGTTGGAAGCTGAACATCAATTAAGATCTATGTGAATGTTTATTCCTCTCAAACCACTTTAGTTCTGGCAAGGGAGGTGTAGTATCTATGACACTATCTTAAATATCACTTGTACTTTACTTTAATTAAATCCTAAATTTAATAAAAGTTTTACTGTTTAAATGTCTAAATATTCTTACAGAATTACAACAAAGCCGAATAATTAATTAACGAGAAAAATTATGTTAAAAAAAATAAAAAAAAAAAAAGAAATTAAAAGATAATAATTAAAAGAAAAATAAAATGAAAAATGATACAAATTTGTAAAATATCGATTTTGACACGTACTGTATAAATAACTTAAATTAACAAGTGTAAATAAGCAAAGCGATGAAAAGCACTATGGAAATTTATTGCTTGAGTAAATTCTCCTAGTGAACGAATTTGGAATTTAATCCTGTTGGTATTATCTCAATGAAACTACTTTTTAGTCACGAAAAATTTAATGAATGAACGAAAAGACTTCAAAATACAGACGTATTCCGTCGAAAAAATATTAACTCCCTTAAAAAAATGTGTTTATACATTATCATCCAATGCAGTATCCGTAATGAAAAAAGGAATCTCAAAAGACACTGCCTACATGTGTGATGGTATAAAAAGCGCTATATCAAATTTTGTTTCAATCGGTGGAGAAATTGCTAATGTCCACCAAGAAATGTCTAGTGATTTGAATCTTTTATTGGACCAAGTCAATCAAGACGGAGAAAATTTATGTGAAACTGCAATGATGTATTCACACGACCCTTATTCAAATTTAAAACGACAAAACATGGTTAAATATGCAAATGATTTATTGGAGAGTGTTACTCGATTATTGATTATTTGCGATTCAGTCGACGTCAATTTTCTTATCAACAGTTTAAAATCATATGAAAGTGCTGTCGATAACCTTTGGAAAGTAACTAATGAAAAAGATGTAGATGTAAGATACAAAGAATTGAGTAATTCATTAAAAATCCTGAAATCTTGCACATTGCAACGCGAAAGAGACATAAAGGATTATGAAGCGAGGGACGAAATATCAGCTGCAAATGCGACTATTTTCCGTACCTATCCTATGCTTTTGACTTCGATTAAAACTTTTGTGAGACATCAAGATGTTAATGCAGCCAAAATAAATACAGATTTCACATTTCGTCAAGTCAAAAAAGCAATAAATACCATATCTAAGGTCGTTCTGGGAGAAGAGCACGTTGGCGAATGGCTACGGGATAATGCCATCTACCAATCTCACGTTTATCGAGTGATCGAAGCTTTCAATTATAAAATGTACGATGAATTTGAAGAAAATTTGGGAAACCAAGATTGGGTGTCTAGCATGAAAAATGGATGTGAAGGTATTTTATCTTTATGCACTGCATTGAATGAAAACATTAATTCTGATGCGGATATTGTTGATTCCATTCATGAATTGTGCGGAGACACAAGAGATTTTTTAGATGATTTTTTTAAATTACACTCTGATATTTACAAAAATATGTCAATTCAAAAGGATGGTGATGTGTCAGGTGGTATTCGGATTAAACTCGAAAATAAATTATCTCATGTTATGGCTACCACCGAAAATTTACTTCATCATTTGAAACAAATTTCCGTAGATTACGTGTCTCGTTATATATACGATTTGGATATCCCCTATACTCTTATAAACCAAGAAGCTTTAAAAGGGAATGAGACTGGAGTTAAAGACTTGGCTGGTATGCTTACTGTGCATTCCCAAAGACTTGTCAATTTAGCGAAATTGTTGTGCAGTATTTCATGCAATAGAAACAAGGATATATACAAAACTATTCGTAAAATGCAAAAAATTTGTAACGTCATTTCTACATACACTCCTCAACTTATTTATTCTGCAACCGTAGTATCTTTGCACCCCGATTGTAATGCTACCAAGCAAAACTTAAAATTCCATTACCAATCAATAATAAACGAATTATCACAATACAGTTTACTTGTTGGTATAATTTTTGGAATTGATGATAATTTGACCGTAACAGAAACTTTTGTACTGGATGATGTCAACAAATGTGTTTATGCTTTGAAAACAAAAGATGTAAATCTATTTAAACGCTGTTCAATGAATGCCCAGATTCGAGCTAAAAGTATTGGAAATGCAGTTATTGAAGACATGAAAAGTTCTAGAAATGCCAACATGACTGAAAAGGTCAACGAATCCGTTGAAATTTTGTTGGAAAGAACTATTCCCTTTTTTTCAGATAAAGTGTTTTATTGTCAAAAATTATTCCAAAAAATTGAAGAAATCAACGAAAATGAAGAAAATGGTTTCATTGAAGCTTCTCGTCTTTTGTATGACGGAATCCACGATTTGAGGTGTAGCGTACTTCAAAGTCAAGGCATCAAATTTTCCGAAAGTGTTGAATCTAAAAACTATGAAGCCATCAAAGAAACTGAAGATTGTCAACTGTACCAAGATCAAAATGATAGCAATGAAAAACCTGTTGCTTCTACAAATCATTATGCGGAACCTATGTGGGCTACCGCTACCAATGATGGTATTTTTATATTATAGTTTTTTCTTTATTTACATATAGACGAGAGACAGAGATATCAAGTTGAAGCTAAAGATTTCAATATTGAAAAAAGAAAATTTGAAAATGAGGTTAATAAATGGGACGATAGTGCGAATGATTTGATTCGTTTGGCAAAAATCATGTGCGTTATATTTATGGATATGAGTGATTTTACTCGAGGTAAAGGACCTCTAACAACTACCATGTGTGTTATTAATGCTGCTAAAGATATTTCTGTTACAGGGAAACAATTGAATAGTTTATGCCAGGATATTGCTAAATTGGTACTTTTAGAACTATAAATGTTAAATTTTCAAATTTTTAGTGTCCAGATACAGAAACTAAAAAGGATTTAATTAGTTATATGCAAAGGATTGATTTATATTGTCATCAATTGGATATTACTAGCAGGGTCAAAGCAGACGTTCAAAATATTGACGGCGATGTTATTTTGGCTGGGGTAAAATAATAAATGCGTGAACTGGGTTATTCATTGTTTCATTTAGCTAGATAGTGCTACATCGTTACTTCAATCATCGAAAAATTTAATGAATGCTGTTATAATGGCGGTACGTTCATCATATGTTGCTTCTACTAAATATTCAAGATTATTTGAAGGAAAGGTAATTTAATTTTTTGACTTTATATATTTTTCAAACTAATACTGCAGATTTGGTGTTGGTAAACGTATGCTTACGATTTTTTTCCAGTTGAGAAAAGTTTTTTTAAAAAAAGTTCAATCTATCTTTATTAACCGTTAGTACATGGTTTCTCAACCGGGGCAAGGAGTTGAAATTATTTTTTTTTAACTTTTTATAATTTCTATTAGAATTTACAAAATTTAAGTGATACAGTGGTTTTTTATGTAAATTACAACTTTCGTTCAATTAAAACAAGATTTCAGTTTTGATAACTTTATAAATGAAAAAAAATTGTTTTTTTAAAAATTCAGATACATAATTCTTTTAAATTAAGTGAATCCGTGATGTATTAACAGAATTTCCATTTCCAGTATACATTTAAATTAGATTTTTTAAGCAAAAAGTAAACTAAAAATTATATTATTATTATTATGAGTGTAAAAATTCAAAACAACTAAATATAGAGTAAAAATTAACAACGATAGAATAGCGAAATAAACACCGAAGCAGTTATGAACCCGGTATTCTGGCTTTTATTTGATATTTTAAATTTAAATAGAACAATAAACAATAATTAAGCCACAGTTTTCGGAAATGATGCGTAATATAATATATCCAGCCATCTCTACATGGGTCTAGATCTAGACTTGACGGTTGAAACACAAAATAGTTATGATCAGGGATTGGAAATAATTGATTGCAATCAATTATTTTGTATAAACCAATTATTTGCTAAATATTAATTTTTCAATTAATTGGTTTTTTCATATAATGAAAAAATATAAATTGAATCATTTTATTGACGA
This sequence comes from Intoshia linei, assembly GCA_001642005.1. Classification (NCBI taxonomy): domain Eukaryota; kingdom Metazoa; phylum Orthonectida; family Rhopaluridae; genus Intoshia; species Intoshia linei. Next base: position 13,918 of record LWCA01000295.1, on the reverse strand, counting down.
ATTGTTTGATGAAAACATTAGTTAAAATTTTTTTTATGTACATTTATATATATTCATTATAGCCACATGACCAGTTTTTTAAAAATGATTATGACATTGTTATCAATCTTCAAATATTTTATATTTTAAAAAATTCAATTAATTTCAATTATTAATTATGAATCAATTAATTCCAATCCCTGGTTGATATTCAAAAATAAATTTTTTTACATGTTCATTTTATAAAAATTTCGTCGATCCCCTCAAACAGGAGTCTGTACATTAGTTTCGTTTCTGAATACAGGAATATCAATAAATTGAATACATTTTTAATAAATGGAATGATAAATTTAATTGGATTTGATTTTTGCATTTGAAATTCTTCGGAAATCACAAACATTATAATTAACATTAGCGTTGCGACGATTCCGATTCTTTACAACCAGTTTTATAAAAATAAAAATTAATTTCAAAAAACAGCAGTTTTTTTAAATTAAAATTAATTAAATGGGCTCAATACAATAAATCAATTAAATTTAAATAAATATTGGTTAACTTGTAAAAAATATTTATTTTCGTCTCCGTTAATTGAAAGTTTAATAATTTTCAGGGTTGGATGTTTTATCTGTTTACCAAAGCGAAATAGAATGTTTGATACAAATGGTGAAAAGCTATTATTTTAACATTATAATTTAAAATTATTTGTTTTGACATTAATCTTAAGCATTTTTATGATGTTTTTTAAGTTATTTATTTCGTTTTTCTATAAATTCGTTTATTCTTGGTTAATTTTCTAATTAAAACAAATAAAACTGACACAAATAGTATGATTAAAAAGTATTTGGAATCGCATTGGAATCGGAATCGGAATCGTTGTTTTTTTTTAAAATCGAATTGGAACGGCATCGTTGGAAATTTAGAAATTGTTCCATCACTAATTACAATGACTTAAGTCTCGTAAAATTTTTAGTTGTTCATAAAGGGTGCGAGATGCAAACGGTAGAGTCCTTTTCTTGATATGTCTATAGGGAATCCAATATGTTTAATATAATTTAAAATTGAAAAGTATTGGTTACACGATTGATAATGAATTAATTATAATTTGTAGGGTTCTATAATTACCTGGAATATGAAACCTCCAAAAAAGAAACCTTTATTTAGACGTGAAAGCGAAATTCAAAGCTACAAACTAACCACAGCTGCACCTAAAAAGCGAATTGAAGTCATTCAAGCTCTGAATGAATTTCAGCATTAATATTTAATTTTTCATATTTACAAGTTTTGTTGTATTATAATAAACCTATAACTTAAATCAGTGTTTCTCAACCGGTTGCACTAGTGCAGAATCTAATTTTATGTGTAACCATCGAAAATTTGAAAACGAGCCATATTCCATCTCACAGAGAATCAGATTAGATCAGATTATTTTTGAAAATGAAAAGTTTCAAAACTAATATTTTTTATAATTTTAGGACTCATTTAAATTTAAAAAAAAGAAGATACTTAGAATTAATGACGTTGAAAGAGTAAATTTCTGAAAATAAAATTTGCGATAAAACATCACCCTCGAAAACTAATAGAAATGTGCAATTTTTAAAACTCGACACGTTACTTTCTTAAATAAACTGTAACAAACGAATAAATAAACATATATTTTTAACTAAATTCTATACTTTTGTAATTAACAGATAATGTAGTGGGTAAGTGGATGTTCAATTACCGAAATATTAGTAATATTTTAACATTAATTTAGTGGAGTGTCCAATACAACTCCGCTGTGACAGCAGAATCAAATCTACCATGCTCGAGGCTCTTATTTGGGTGACTGACGAAATTCTTATAAAAAGAAGGTCTCATTTTTTTTAAATTGAGCATTTAGAAAAATTTTATTTTAGAATATCATAACTTATATTGTGTCAAATTTAAATTGTCAAATGCGAACCCTGTAGAGTGGGAGAGGTAGTTAATGATATATGGCTTTAACTTCATTTCTAGTTTTATCTATAGTTTTCATAAGGAATTCAAGCATCATCAAAATAAATGAGCTAGAATTGAATTTAAAAAAAGGCAAACCACCAAGAAAACTAAAAAAATAATTTAAATGAATAGGGAATTAGGACCCTAGAATCAACCCAAAACTAATAATACACTAAATAAAGTTTTTAAATATTTATCTAAACATTTTTGTATTAATTATAATTATTGCATTTGGGGTAAGGTCAGGGCTGTGGAGAGCCAGTAGTATGCCCGGATCAGATGGAAATTGTGGGCCCATATCAATTTTTTAAAAATGGTACCTCTATTGGTAGCGGATCTAGGTGAGTGCAGGGTCGCCGCCCCTGGTTAATACACATATTAAAATATTGTAATTTGTGTATTAACATTGTGTAAAATTCAAAAAAAATTCTGGGACTTATCAAATTGTGTTTATTGAATTATGCTTGTCATTGTTCTATACGTTTTATGTAACTAATAATCATTTGTCATTAATATATGTATTATTTGTTAAGCTAGTAACAGACATTTAAGTTAAATTATCGGACTTAACGTTGTTGATAATGAGCGATTATAATCGAAAGAGAACTTGCCGAAAATGTCAATTTTGATTCAGTTGTTGAAAAATTTAGTAGTATGAAAACTAAAAAAAAAAATTATTATGGTAGACAGATATACAAAAAAATTCTAATTGAAATAATTTATGAGATTGATCGTAATAATTATTTCGCCCCCTAGCTGAAAATCTTACATCCGCCACTGCCCTCTATACATTGCTTAGTTGATGGTTCATTATTTTTAAAACTACGGTTACAAATCACATTGGTTATCGAAATTTTGGTATACTTAAGAAATTTTCTAGCAGTACCTATTAATAAATTTAAAAAAAGTAGGCCGTCATGATTGTAGATCCGGTCATATGGCTCTATTCTTCCTCTCCATGGCCCTGGGTAGGGTATCAACCGATTTAAATATTTTTTTTTAAATTTTTAAAACGAAAAACAGCATCGACTTGAAAAATGGCTAATTCTAATAAAAAAAGGACATGCTAAGCGACCCATGTATAAAATGTGTTTGATGGAATTTGATTATTAGGCTTGTAAAAACTGACGAATATACAGAAAGAAACACATTGAGTTTTATAAAAGTTATGATTTAAATAATTTATTTATTATTTATTTATTTTAAATGAATACATATCATTCCGTGTTTTCAGATTTTTCAGTAGACATTGTAAGTATTTCTTCAGAATCGTGATCATTAACTAAGGTGGTTTTGAGAATTTCATCTTTTTTATCATCTAATATGTAATTTCTAATCAAACTTTTGGGACAAAGAGAGCGGATAGTAAAATAAAGAACAAAAACAATTAAAAATGAAAATATACAAATGATGACACTGCAAATGATGGTTAATTTGATATTTGATTTATTATCAGGCCAATTAAGATTATTATAATATTCACCATAATTATCTGGTGTTTCATATTCAATTAAATTGTCACATTTCATATTTGTGTCAAAAATTTTATTTTTCGATATTTTGTATATATCCTTCGAACAATATTTTTTATATACATTTTGTGAAAATATCAAGGAATAACCGAAAGATTTAGTTCGATATACATGACCATTCTTACAAAATAGATTTGTCGTTTTATACCCATGCTTAACACACTTGTTATTGATTCGATGACTCGTAAAATCACATACAACCTCATTTGGATGGCATTGCGCTTTACTATTCCTTTTAGGTTTTCCTGTTGTCAAAAAACATAAATCTGCACTTTTTGTATAAATCATACGATCATCTATAGGATACATATATTTTGTAGTTTCATTTGTGGAACAATCATAGATGGGATGATCGGTTTTAAATAATGTCAATTTATATTTTTTTGAAAGGTTAAAAAAATGTATATTTTCATCGTCGGATTCGTAGATGTGTAGATTGTTTAAATTGTAATGTTTAGATTTCGATTTTAAATCATGCCAGGATTGGCCATGATTAAGAGAGATTTTAACGTTAAACAGAGATATAGCTACCAATAAATGTTGGTTAGTTTTCACGACTTTCAAATATTTTAGTCGATACTTGCTACCTAATGTATTTTTCCAAGTGTAACCACCATCAAAACTGAATAGAGTTAAATGGAAAAAAATATTTTCTGGAAACGTTGCGATTATTGCACCCATTTCATTATAATAATCGTCAATTGTGCTTATTGTGTAACACATGTCGCTGTCAAAAACAAATATAATCCTATTCCAAACATCTCCGTCGTTGAATGAAATGAACGCATTACAGTCATAAGATAAAATATCAACATTATAATCACCATTTCCTATGCTCCACACATTTCTGAATCTGTGTGATTTTTGTTTATTCAGAGAGAGCAGTTTAAATCTGCTAGCGTAAATATCACTAATATATAGCTCTCCAGATGAATTAGGTTCCAATGAAAACAAGTTGAAAATGTTAAAAATTCTTTTCTTTGGCACATTTTTAATTAAAACCAATACTCTATTTCGAATTGCGACAATACGGTAAAATTTAGTTTGTAATGTATGGAAAGATAAATTGGGTTTATGGGCATTAACAAAATTTACTCTACTATAATGTAAACCATTCATAGATGAAATTTTTATTCCATTCTTCTTTGTTGCTATAATAAAGTCACCAACTTGGTTAAATTGTATCACACCATTAGCTTCCCTACTAATATTACCATTTTGGAGATTTAATTTATAAATTCTGTATGATTTAGTAAAAATAAAGACATTTATTTCTTTTTTATTATTACCATTCTTTGATTCTTTTTTTGACCATTCAATCTTTCTAATAAATTCGTTATTTTTCTTTGCCAATTCAAAAAATTTAAATTGATCCATCTGTTTAGTTTTATACGTAATATTATATCCAGCAAAGCATACTATATCATGAAATGATCCTGGGCCATGAATGCAGTTTCTACTATAGTTTATATAGCTAACAATATTATCATTAAATTGTACGGATATTTTGACAAAACTATAATCTTCCATGGGTATTATCAAATGAAACTTTTTACTTCTTTTTTCATTAGCTACAAATGAAAACATATCGTCGAAAGAGTCTTTCAATGCAACTCTGTTAACTGTGCCATCTAGTTTTTCGAAAGATAAATTTCTCACAAATTCCAATTTTTTCAAATCAAAAGAATATATATCTAATTCTCGGTATAAGTCATTGATTTTTATATACAAATCAAATATTCCATTCGATCTAACGTTAAAATTTAGTAAGTTTTTTGATTCAACTTCAGTTACATACAACGCTTGTCCGACTATATCGTATAATTTTAAGAATAAAAGAAACAATTCTACTTTTTTCATATCATAATATTATTATAAAATGCAGCTGATTAAATATTTATTTTTAATTTAGGTTTTTGGTTTAAACTTTAATTTTTATAAGAATATAAAGATTGACCCTTAAATACATGTAGTATACCCTAGAAAAACAGTTATATTGTATTTTTAATACAGGAAACTTTTAATCAAATTGGATAGTGGAGGTTGATTTCAACCGCACATTTGTACAATGTACATATTATTTTTTAAATTCAAATTTTATTGTGTGTATTTAGTTCGTAAATATATATAGAATTGAATATCTGAGGGGCCCTCTGTTTGTCTGTGTGCTACCGTTTATTTGAATAACTAAGAATCCTAAAATTTTAAAAACACAAATTCCAATCATATCAGAAACTTTTATCTTTCCGGTAAAAAACGGATTTTATTATTAAATCCTTTACTTTCTTATTTAGAACATTGATGATAACCCGAATGTAAATAAAAATTTAATTTGTGTCATCTGTTTAAACGTTTTTTAAGGTCCAATGCGAGTTCATTGTGGACATTCTTAATACAAAGTGGTGATATTTATTAAATATATTAATACTAAAATGCCTTTTTTACCGTGAAGTCGTCACTTATTCAGATTGAAATTTTTTGTGTGTGTTAACAGGATAGAACTGTACCATCTGTAAATTTTTTGAAATTCTAGGGCTGTTTTCATAAAAAAATGGTAATTTGTGGTTTTGGCCCTGAAGATATAATTTTTTTAAATTTATGATAATTTTTATGATTTTAAAATCCGTATTAGTGTATATATTTTTTAAATTCTCCAACTCGTTTGATTTTTGATCCGTAAAATGTGAGTTTGGAAGGTTGAAATTAATCTTATTATCACCCTCAGAAAAACCGTAATTGAAATGTGGACTTTATAACATTCTAATACTGGTAGTTATTGAAATAAAGTGGAACACACACACAAACAAATATTGCATAGCATATTATATAAGTAAAGATTATAATTACGTTTAAATTTTAAAAAATAATGAAAGCTAAAATTTTATTTAATTTGATCTATGTATATGAACAATGATCCACCTTCCATGGATTCGCGTCCAAACTATAGTTTCCATAAAGGTTTGAGTAATTAATTCGCTGTGTCTAATTGAAATATTATTAAAGATAATAAAGACTTTACAAATATTTGCTTTGAATGATACGCTTATATGCTATGACTGCACTGTTTTCACTTAACACGTGGACAACGGGTTGAAAAACATGATTAGTTATATCAGTAGGAATTGGTGCTAAAAATAAAATACATAATGTAAATAATATTTTTATCTATATTTAGGTCAGACATGCCACTGATTTTTGTTTAAAAGTTTTGACTTTTATCAACATTAAAACATTTAAAAATTCTGAATATCACTAAAAATAAAAAAATTGTATCAACATCTTTTTTATATTCAAAAACGCGCAGAAATCAATTTACATATCCTATATTTGTTAATATAATTACATTTCTCCATTTTAAAAGAATCGACTTCCAACCCTTCTAATAAAGTGAATGGAATACTCGGGTCGATTTGAGTCATTTTTTTATCAGCTATGGACCTAATAAATATCATAAATTCTACATTTTATAATTTTTTATGATTTTTCTTAAATTTTATTACAACATACCTATATGACGGATAAGCCTGTTTTGAAATTATATTTAACATATTTTGAGTTGCTTCAATAACTTCATCCTTGATTTTATAATCTAAATATAATATCATATTAAGCATTGCATTATATTTTAAAGTAATGGACTAAATCAGCCTTTCAAACCGATGCAGCTTTCTGGTCTTCGGGCCGTTACTATCGTTGAAAATCACCGTGTTAAATTTTAATTTAAGTTGGTACCTCTTACCAGTCCGTCATTTGACTGCACTATGTAATAATATAATTATTGAAATTACTGTTCTCTAAAACTCTATCTGCACGAATTGGCACCACATTTTGAGATATGTTTAATTCTAAATGGTTTTTAAAAAATTCAAATCTTTAACTTACGTTTATCTTCATTTGTTAATGTGTCGGTGCCAGCTTTGAGTATTTTTTCGTCAATTTTTTCTTTTTTTCTAGCTGTAAATTCATTTTTTATATTTTTTAATATTTAGCCTTACTTGACGAATTTGACGCGGAAGAAGCGGTGCCTTTAAATTATAATATAGAAAAATTATATTAATATTACTTTTGCAACTAAAGTTTTTTGTGGCTAATATGGTCGTTAAAATCACACCCTACATTATAAATCACGTACATGTATTAATCGTTTATAATATAATAATTTTGTAAATTTAAAAATTACTTTGAGTTTTCTTTTAGCGTTAAATTTTTTCAAGCAGTCTACCGTTTGTTGGCGGTGTATAGTCGATGCTATGCATTCACGGTGCTAAATAAAAATATAAAATATTAACAGTGCAGAGTTATAACCCTACATAAGAACTGGAGGTTTATTATGTACAATAAGGCTATTCCAATTTGGACTTTTTTGAAATTTAAAAAAGACATACATAGATAGATAATAATCTACATTTAATTTTCTGCAGAATGGTATAATGGTTTTATTTTCGTCACACAAAACCCCGCGTCTTTACCTTTTACTGTTTTCCTAACATTTTTTTTCCGTAGTTGCCATGCATTTTTTATAATTTTAAGATATAACATAGATCATGTTACATTAATCATATTAATAAAAAAAATAAATAAAAAATCGTTTATTTTAAACACAGTTCACGGACAAACTTTTTATAATTTTTAAAAAAAATATATAATTTCAAAAATAGACATGAATTTATATGAACTGGGTCAAAACATTTTATGTGCTTCTACTCAAATATTTTTTAAGTACTATTGTAAAAAAATAATTTTGTTAAGTTGATAGTTTGAAGAGTAAAACGAATTTAACCATGATAAAATTTAAATCATCACTTTTGTGAATATTTTATTACCATAGATACTGTTTATATTTCTTAACTATTTTTTTACACAAATACGTTTCTACATAGAAAATTGGTACGAATTTAAATTAAATTGAATTTAACAAACAATATGAATTAAATTTGTTTATATAGTTTTTGAATATATATTTTCAACTTTAATAGTTAATTTACTAACATTAATTAATGTCGAAAATGACCTTTTACAAGGTTTAATGGTCATTATTATACCGTTTGATTCAACAAAATATGAAAATATTTCGGTTAATTCTTGTAAACTTTCAAATGATGAAATCATTTCAATATTCGACATTTTTATAAGTGTTATAATATTATTATTATTATTATAATTATATACGACAACGGATTAATAAAAATTTCAATAAACTAACTGAAAAATCATAAAATAAAAATTTAAACTTCAAGACGCGGGTTTTTTTAGATAAACATTAAAAATATTAATATCATTCTGTAGCAAATTAAGCGGCTCTCATTTTATATATATACAAGTCAAACATTGTATGTCATTTTTATATTTAAAAAATAAAATAGCCCTAATTAGTGTTCGCAATCGATAAATTTTTGAATATTTTGAATATCTATTATTTTTTGATTTTATTATCGCCAAAATGTCAAATAAAAGATCTAAAGCAGGGGTTCCCAAACTTATTTTGCATACCGCCCCCTTTTAGCAATATATTAATCTCAACCCCCCCCTCTAAAAATTTTTTCGACTACGTCGTATATATATTTATTACTGTCACTTTTATATCAGTGGATCCCAAACTTTCTATAAAAATATCCCCTTACAACTAAAAAATTCATCAACGCTCCACTTTATTCATCTAAAATCGTTTTTTGGGTATACAATGTTTTTATATTTGTTTTTGAACTTTAAAAATTGTTTGAACAAAACTGTATTGTCTATAAATAATAAAGTACAAAAAAAATATAAAACAATCAATGAACTTTGACATGGAACTATATTTTAAATTTGGTACCGCATCAATTTTACCATACTGAAATATATTAAAAAAAATTTCTGTTTATGTTTTTATAATCGCTTCAGCTGAAAATCTCCCCCTAACTGAATTAATCGGCCCCTGGGAACAATATCGTCCACTTTGGGAACCCCTGATCTAAATTATGGAATTATTTTACATTATAATGTTAGTAAATACTAATTAGTAAATAGTAATGAAGCTAAATTCACAAAATGTTATAATATGTAAAATGTTCAGGAACTACCAGTGGATTATTTTATCACGTTAAAAATGTTCACAATATTAATTTGAACGAAGATACAAACTAAACATAATTGCGAAGAATAGATTTTCTTGTTATTAAAAAATCGATGGAAGCAGAGGTATCCAAAATGGCAACCATAGATAATTTCTTATTTAATAGAATAGCAAAAAGCGATTTTATTTAATTGAGTCAAAACGAAACAGTGAATATGACAATACTCTTTTCCACTTGCCATAACTCTGTAAAAAGAATGATTCTATCGTTTTAAAATAAAAATAGGAAGAACTTAAAATAATTTTGCAAGATAAATGTGACAAGGGAATGAGGTTTTCTATTACTATAAAAAGAAAGAACTAAGAAAAGATCCAGAATATCACTCAATGTTGTTAATGCTTTGGTGTTTTTGAAATTCTACTTTATAAACAAAAATAGATAATATAACAGTTGTAATTAATTTTTCAATTAACAATTATCATTGTAAATTAGTTTATTATTTTTTATCGATAAAAATATTTCGATAAATTGCCAACATTAGCCCTAGTGTACGATTTTTAAAATATTTTATTTTTAATTTTTTTTTAATAATTTCAATTATTATTATTTTACTAAATTTTTCATATACAGTCTAACACAGTGGTTCTCAACAGGTGAGAATTCCCCCTTAGGGGAAATTTAATATGCAGAAATTAATCAATTAAAAATAAATTAATGATTACAGTGCCAACAATGCATATAATGAAGAATCAATAACTAAATGTTGTTAAACGATGTGTAAATCATACCCTAAAGTTTAGCGACTAAAATATTTTTCTAATTCGGAGAAAAATCTATTAGAATTCTGTTACCTTTTGCATCAATTAGAGCTTATTTTTGAGAAAATGAAGGTTTTATTTTTCTCGATAGTTTTAAGTTTTATTATTATTAATATTATATTGTAAGTCATATTATTAAATTAAAATTAACTACAATTGTAATTGTTAATTAATTAATTAAAAGTGAATTAAATTCTGTCATTAAATTTTGTTTAAATTCATTGGCCAATGGCCATATCACTTGAAACTAAAGTTTTCATATTTTTACAGCATGTTGTATAAAGCCATTGGAAAATAGGGTTGGAAAATTCTACAATGGAAAATGGTAGAATATAATTCCCGTACCTGCTGGTATTATTTGTTTGTCAATTATAACTACGTTAGGGAAATTATTAATATCAAAATTAGCTTTTTTTAAAAGCCTTTACTATGTTTGTTGTTGAACATTTAACTTCTAAAAATTATATAAATAATTTTTGAATATTTTTATGTACCGCTTTGATCATGCAACTTATAATGGTTTTTTAGAGACGTTAAATGTTTATGAGAATTTTCAAATTTGAGTCTTTTATCGCAAATTGAGCATTGCATATAATTACTGTCAATTTTTCTATAATTTTTTATTACAGACATTTCTTTTTGAACTCTGTTATGTTGGTGTTTTCAAACTTTTTAAATATCATATGACAAAACTGCTATTTATTCTAACAGCAACGAAGACAACTTCTAACAATCAAAACAAACAACACTAGCTGTTTCCATCACTGAATATAACTATAATGTAGAGTTTTTACTTGAGAAAAAACAAATTCTCGACAATTCTCGACTAATTTAATTCTGTCTAGAGATTTATGGAAAATTGTTTTCCGTTTTCTACACAAATTTTAAAGTATAACATCAACGTACAAATGTACTTATGTGATGTTAATTTTTAACTCTATTTGACATCAAAAAAGAAGCACATTTGAAACACACTTCAAAAAATATTCACCTTAAAAATTAAATTTAATATGGAAAAATGATTAAAAAATAGATTACATGAAAAACAAAGGTTCACTTGCCCATCCTTAATACATATAAGCTTTGTTCATTAGTAGTCTTGCTAAAAAATATTACTAATTTTTTATCATATAGATAAAAAATTTAGCGTTTGTTTCAATTAGGGGCTGATTAACTAATAATTAAAATTAATTACGCCGAATTAGCACACCAAATTTTATTGGATTGGCTTCACTAGGTTAGACTGTATATGAGTGCAACAATAAACGGAAGAAATGATGAATTTAGAAAAAATATTAATACATTTATTAAATGTACCGAAATCCAAGAATGTTGCATTGCTTCAATCGCTGTAATGCGTTTCTTAGGGTTTACAGTCAACATTCGTGAAATTAATTGCTTTGCTTCATCTGTAACAGTATCCCATTCAGGGCTGCTGAACTACCATAACATAATTTTAATGTATATTTTAATATCAACTAAAATTAAGTATGTAAAAAAATACTTTGTATTGTCCAGCTTTTATGAGTTGATAAAGTCTACTTTGATCTTCATCCCAGAAGGGTGGGTATCCAACAAGAAGTATATACAAAATTACACCTAAAATTTTTGATATTACAAAATTAACAAATTTCTTTTTATTCTCACAGAAAACGAATTTTCACTGATCAAATTTCCGTTAATTTTTTTGTTTTCATGCTTTTAGTTACAAACTAGTAATGGATTCTAATAAAATCAATTACATTGTATAATTATGAAACATCATCGCTAGTATATTACAAAATTATAGTGGAAATTGACCTGGAGTTATGAGTAGGGATCGAAGAAAAATTAGGTACAATTTGACTACAAGTTAATTAGAAAACAATAGATTAACAATTTGAAAGATGGACCGTTGCTGATTTCAACTACAGTTCAATTCTAATGTAAAACACGTTTGTGTTAAATTTGTTATAAGAAAACATTAACTTTACATTGTAAAATGTATAAACAAAGATGTTAATTCATTTTTTATTTTATTAGTTCAATATTTCAAATGTAAAATTACCACATGCCCAAATATCAACAGGTTTTCCATAAGCATTTTTACATAGCACCTCTGGTGATAAATATCCTGGTGTCCCGGCAAAACCTATACATTATTCATATATTTTAAATTTTTTTATTTATTGATAATTATTATTAGTTTATATTATGTATTAATTAGTTAATACAGTAGGTAGTAGTTATAATGGTTGGCAATTCATCGAAAAATTAATAATTACATAATTAATTGTTATTTTCAAAGTACATTGTATTAAATTTAAAATTCAATTCGATAAATTATCTATAAATGATAATCTTTGCCAACCCTAGTCGAAGATTAAATTCAATGCCGAACTTACCATGCTCGAGCCCCTCCCCGAAAATCAAAAATAGGGTGTTAAAATAATTTAACGAACGATGCGTAATGCTAAATAGCTGCTAGTCACTTTTGCTCGGGTATGGATTTTACAATTTAAATTTAGTTGATATTGAAAAATGTAATTTTTTAAATACTCAATATAGAAAATTCATACACCCATATTATTAAAATTTAGTCTGGCCAACAACAGCCAACCCTCCCCAACCGAATCGGGTCTCTGGCACGGTAGAATCGGCTCTAGTCGTATTACTAAAGTTTGATATACAGTAAAAAATTATGTAGTAAAAAGTATATTCACAAAATCTAGAAATATACCATGCCATTCCTGCTTATCACCAGATACTTCTATAGCCAAACCGAAATCAGCAAGTTTGATTAAAAAGTTTGATTTATCGGCCAGAAGTAGATTTTCTGGCTATATTTTTAATTATCAATATTATTTTATTATTTCATTTTAATAATCACGTAATTAATACGTTAATACGTTAATCATATATGTGCCAAAGTTCTGCAACACAGTCTAAAGTTCGTGTATAGATCGTATTTGTTCGATTTTAAAATTTTGGGTTAGAGTTCGGATTGTGTTGATGAAAATTTTGAAAGTTTGTGTTCGTATTAGGATTAAATGTTATTAAAGTTTGCTATATAATTTGCTATTTATTTTAAAGTTTGTGCTTCGGAAAATGTTGTAGAACTCTAATAAATATACCTTTAAATCCCGATGTATTGTATTATTTTCGTGACAATATTGGACACTATCCAGAATTTGTTGCATGCAAATGCTAAAATATACTATATGATAAATTCCATTAAAAAAACTTCCATAGAATTTCAAAATATTATAATTTAAAAATACTTTTGTCATGACTCATAATTAAAAAATTCTCTAAAATAAATCAGAAAAAATTCGATAATAACGGAATTTATTTTTTTTGCAAATTTATATGAACCAAAATTCAGTTAATAAAAATTTTATCTATAAAGCTCTATAATCTATTTTTAATGCCTATAATAAACAAACACTCATTTGCCTATTTCATTTTTTTAATAATCACAAGTCAATTTATTACTTTTTTATTATTATTATTATTATTATTATTACGTTTTTAACTCACATTATTTAATGCATTTTCTGTAAAAATTGAGTAACAGGAT
>LWCA01000657.1:0-21326 GCA_001642005.1 Intoshia linei | reverse complement strand
AAGAGAATTGATGTATTCGAAATAAATTATATATTAATACATTAAAATATATATCAAAATTTTTATGGGCCCTATAATTTACTTTGGCCCTCAAATAAAAACTTTTTTACATAGCCCCTTAATTGTTCTAGTGGCTTTTTGGGAAATATATTATATATGATAGGTTCAAATGTGATGTTTTGTGGTTTTTGATGTATTATGCTTAATATCTATCCATTTGTGACTCAAATTGTTCTTTAAGTAATTATTACTTTTTTTACAACATAGTTTTGTGAGGCTGGATTTTCTATTCTAACAAATTAATTAAAACAAAAGAAAAAGGAATAAATTATATGTCCGTGTCGGTATGCGAGTGAGCCTATTAAAAATAATGCGAATATTTAGCTTACTTCTCATTTCAAAGCAACAATAACGATCCCATTGAAATTTATGTAAATAAATTTGTTCAATTGTTATGTAAAAGTTTTCCGCTACCACTTAATTCATCTATTTTCTGAGTCTTTCACATTATATTTGAATAGTCTATTTTTGATTAATGAATTTAATGGTATAACCAGGGCTGCTACATTTTTCGACATTTTTCAATGGAAAATAGATAATATATCTACTGAATATTGCAGTAGTACTTACAAAGCTTTAAGTGGATATGATATTTGACACGTTTTCATTTTTATAAAGATTTGAAGTAAGTACAGACAGGGTCGTGGAGAGGGTCATATGTCCCGTGTCTACAATCATGAGGGCCTACTTTGTTAATTTATTAATAGGTATTGATAAAAAATTTCTTAAGTATATCATAATTTCAATAATCAATATTATTTTTAATTTTTAGATATTGAACGTTCCATTAATTAATGTACAGAAATCCATTTTTATAAATTTTTTTATAGGGGCCTATACTTTCCATCGAGCCCGGGCCTACTGCTGGCTCTCCACGACCATTATTATGACCAAATCAGCTTTAATTCTTAAATTTTATCCGTTTAATTTAAAAAACTAGTTAACACTTTATTTATAATTAATATTGTATTAATTGATTTTTAATCAGGGGTGCACAGTCATTAAAATCAATATTTGGGAGTGCATAGGTCAAAAAAGGTTAAGAACCACTGCTTTAAAAGAGTGGTTCCCAAACTTGTTTTCAGGTGGAACCGTCCTATCACATTACTTTTTATTTTAAAGTGAATTATTTAATTCCATCTTAATTTTTTATTTGTTAACATTTTCACCCATATTTCTTTATAGGAAATGTGTAGACGTTCAATGCACATTTTTTTTGAAATTGTAGGATCAATTTTCAATTTTTATTTTAATCGAAATATTTGTAAAATATTGGTTGATAATATATTAAAAATTATTTTTCATCGGGAATGCGTAGATTTCTCAGATTGAACTTTTGTATTTATATCAACTGGAATAAGTTCTATCAGAACAATCTTTTTTTTAATTTTCCGACCGTTAATTATTTTACATTTTTTGTTTTTGTTAACAAAATATTTCGGAAAAAAAATATATCAATACGAAAATGCTTTTTTGACCGTGAAGTCGTGACTTATTCGGATTGAAATTTTTGGTGTGTGTTAACAGGATACAACTGTACCACCTGTAAATTTTTTTAAATTCTAGGGCTGTTTTCATTAATAAAAGAAAAGTAATATAAGGTTTTGGCCCTGAAGATAAAATTTTTTTAAATTTAAATTTATGATAATGTTTATGATTTTAAAATCCGCATCAGTGTATTTTTTTAAATTTAAATTTATGATAATGTTTATGATTTTAAAATCCGCATCAGCATTTAAAATTATGATAATGTTTATGATTTTAAAATCCGTATCAGCGTATATATTTTTTTAAATTCTCGTACTCGTTTGATTTTCAAAAAACGGACAATTGGGCTTTTTGACCCGTAAGATGTGAATTTGGGAAATTGAAATTTATTTTGCTAACTAATTTAGTTAATTTATTCCCGGAAACTAACTGTAATTGAAATGTGGACTTTATAAAATTCTAAGACTGGTAGTTATTGAAATAAACGATAACAACACACAAACAAATATTGCATAGCATACATTATTATATAAGTAAGGATAAGGTATTATTCTAGTAAATGTGTCAAAATAATATGGTTGCGGTCAAATTATTGATTATGTTAATTAATAAATAATAATTAATTTACCAATAAAAATATTTTCCTAGAGATATTTGGCCCTCTTCTTGATAAATAAAGGTGTGTTCAATGAACACTGTTCATACTTTTTCAACTGGATTTAAATTAGTGTCGTCTCATATTCAAGCCATAATTAATTTTGAATGATTAAAATGGTCAAAATTGATATTCGCAATATGATGAACAAATATTTACTTTGGATACATAGTTCATAGCATATTTCACACAAGATGAAAAATTCTATCTTTATATTTCAATTATTATATTGTATTGTACAATTTAAATTAATATACACCAATGAATTAATAGTGTATTGGATTTCTAGACCCAGGTATTATTAAATATAGGTATCTTCTAAATACAACAAAATTTACGGCAATCTAAATCAATATTTAATTTTATTATTATGAATATTTTTGGCAGTATCACACATGAACAGTTTTCATTCAACAGGTAAACAGGCCGTTTTTTTGTATCTTTAAGTATAAGATCAATATCTACTGCAGGTAATCGTGTCAAAAAATGGCTAATAAAATGTAATAAACAAATAACATTTCAGTTTAAATGGTTCTAATTCATTGATTCATTGCAAAGTTTTATAATTTCTAATTTATTTATTGTCATAATATAAAAAACAATTATAGTTATGATGTGCGTGAAGGCTGTAGAACATTTGAGGATGTCAAAGTTTGTATAGACTACCCTCGATCAAGAAGCTATTCATTATTAAGCCAAATAGATAGAATTAAAAATTTAAAATATAATGAAATATATAAAGATAAAATTGTTGTAATAGTTGGTCCGAATTATACAAATGATGCTATTGAATTGATAAAAATATTAAATACTTTTGTGTATCCGATTGTCTTACCAAAAGTCTCATATACCCACCTTAAAGAATTTTCAAAAAATTTAAAATTGACCTCCATATCTTCTTCAAATAAGCAACAAGCCAAAATTATTTGCGATTTTTTGATTCAAGCTAAAGCGAGTGATATATCAGTAATTTATACGCCTGGAGTTTATGAAATTGACATTTTGCAAGAAATTAATGCCTACATTCAATCTATAAATAGTATGTTTTTATTTAATTCAATTTGAACCAATATACCAATATATGTATTTACTATATTCTCTTTACAAAGCATTTTACACTACAATGCATTGCAATGTAAAGGAGCGTTTATTAATCGATGTACCAGGCCGCACTAGTGCAATAAGCAATTTTGTGGGTCCTAAGAGAAATTGACAACGAGTTGTACGCTATTTAATTTTTCATTTTAGTACCTAACTATATAGATTTGTAGTTAAAAACCTTTTGCATCTTGCGACCCCCTCCCTATTACGAACAACAAAAATTTCACAAGAATTCCTTTATTGTAATTAGTGATTGTGATTTTCCGGGAAAGCAAATTCACGAATCAAATCAAATTTAATTTATCATTGCATTTATTAAAAATTTATTCAATTTATTGAGATTGCTGTATTTAGTGCCGACTTAATCGTACCTGAGGTTTCTCTTCAAATGAATCAATGAAATGTATCATAAAATTTGTAAAAATTATAAAAACTTTTAAATAAAGTTCTTTTTAAATCTTTAAATAATTGGCAACTCCTGAAACGTTTTGCAACCTCTTAGGGACCGTCACACCCGCTTGAGAATTCATGATAGGGAGCACATTAATTTTTTGTAGTAAACCCGCTTTATATATAAATTACAAATTAGTCAACGAGTTGAATGAAACTGTTTGTTTTGAGCAGAGTGGCGTGCTTAAAACTTTCTAACTCTCAAAACATTATAATCTTTTTGAATTTAAAAATAATTAAAATTATTTTTCAATAAAGAACATAAACTTTATTATATTGTGTTTTTATAGTATCAATTGTACCCTGTAAAATTTTCCAGTGCTCAGTGGAAAAAATCTTAGTGATGCAGATATTATGGCGGCATATATAAAAAAATCGGGCGACCCTAAACGTAGAAGCCCTAAAGTGAACACTTACTGTAAATATGTAGACTAGTACGAGCCATATGTGAGCTAGTAGTAAATATATAACATAGTAATAGTAAATCGCAGTTTACCGAAAATATGTAATATTATATTATTCAGATAAAAAAAATTTAGGGATGGAGGGTTCCCATCATGATAATTACATGAATAACGAAAGTTCAATCGCATCACCTGGTTCCATTGAATCGTTTTATATTAATCTGCTGTCTACTTTTATTAATTCAAATTAATGTAAATTTTAACGGATGGATCATAATTAACATTTTTATAAAATAAATATAATTTTAAATATTCGATTACATTTACAAAACGTTACACTTTTGCTCCGCCCAAACATATTTCAATTTTTTTTTATCAACAATAATAAACTTTCTTGTTGGTGTTGCATAAAATAATAAAGAGTGTTTAAATAGAGGTCCATGGATTACATGCGGCTCGTCAAAATACTTTTTAGAATGATAAAATAATAATTAGATTTATGAAATTTTTTATTTTAATATACAGTATTAAAATTTTATACCCTTTGAATTAATTTGCATTTGAAGAAAAATTTCATCTTCCTCATCAATCTTCACATTTGTATCTCTTATCGTGAATATTTCATCCCATTCTTGTTTGAATTTTTTACATAAAGTGCATATTTTTTCATTAAATGGCGAATTTTTAATTTTACCAATACAAATGAAATTGGTCCCAGTCTAAATTTTATCCATAAATAAAGTATTTCTTCAGCAGTTTTATTACGGTAATAGGATTTACATTTTTTATTGTGTTCTATTTGTAAAGAATTGTATCTTCCCATAATTTTATTTATAGTTGGCAATCTTGATAAATTATTTAAAGGTTCACTAATAACTACTCCGTATGAACATATCCACTTGAAACTATTTTTAGATAATAAATTATTGGGTTTTGACATATTTGAAATTTATAAATGATATTTTATTATAAAGTAAATTAGCAAGTAATAAACTACTGTTCAAATTTCTAAAATAATAAATATCATATGCGTTTTTAAAAATAGCGGAGAAAATTTCAATTAAACGTATTAATTTTTGCATATTTGTGATCAACACACAAAAACACACCTATGTGCAAATATACTTTTTTTTCAGTATAAAAGTGCACACCCTAATATATAAACTATATACTATATAGTATGATAAAATATAATGAAATGTTAATAGCGACAATTTAAAGGTACGGGTACAACGTGTATCACCGATATTTAGTAAAAAATTACTAAAAACTGCAATTATTGATAATACTATTTATAGATTATAACATGTCTTTGGGAGCTCAACAAGTTTTAAGTGATCTAGAAATTCAAAACTATGAAATCTCATCAACAAATTTTATTTTGATGATAGTATCTGGTTTATCACCATTAAGATTTTTCGAAAAATTAAATTTGATTGATCCTGAAAAAAAAATTACATTATTGTTTACAGACCTATTTAATAATGAATGGAATATATTTGACGGAAGAAAAGTATTTTATTGTGATTCACATCATACTAACAATTGGATAGATGTTATGGAAAATATAAATTCTATTATAATAAAAACATATATAAACATTAGTGCGCAACATAAGAAAATTAACCACAAAGAAAATTTAAGAAAATACGTTTTTAATAATTTTTCCATCACACTTCAACGAATGAATTTTGCACACACCTTATTTGTTGGAAAAGAATATAAAATATTTTATAATGAGAATATGAAACCTAATATTCACTTTATGTATTCACTTAAAAATCCTCAAAACATTTCACTTATTCCCAATTTTTATCAAGAAAATTGCCAACCTGTGTGTTTCGATTTAACCAAAAAAAATAAAATTGATAATGTTTGTTGGATATGCCAAGGTATGCCTACAAAAATATTTTATATACATAAATAATTGTACTAACTTGTCCTAGCTAAGTGCTAAAGTACATACTTTAATTATCTTTCTGTCATTTCACATCTTTTAATTTAATATTTCCATTTAATTTTATTTTGATAACATTTGTGTAAAGAATTTGAAAAAAAATTTTGTGATCCCATTTTTTTAATTTATTAGAGAGAATGAGTGTATAATCTTAAAAATAAAGTAAAAACAGTTAAATTAAAATCCTAAAAATTGTAAATAATGGTAATTTCTTTTTGAATGTGATGGTATATACATTATGCGTATTACATATCTGCTTTCGATGAGTGAAAAATATTTTGTATCAATAATTAATAAAATCAACACTTTAAAACATATTTCGGGTGAATTTTACAAACATTGTAATAAATATAAAAATGATAATAACAAAGTTGTACTTTTTAGTACTTCGTTGTTGTAATTATAGTACCAACTTTGTACTACAAAGTGATTTTAAATGAAAAATTGTCTAGCAATGAAATTAACTAACTGAATTTACGCCTCTATGGCTATATCGCCTACTTTGGGAACCCGTGCTTTAGTATATTTATAAAATAAAGTAATAATAATATAAATTTGTAGTTACTAAATGTTTTATTAATATAATTCATTATAGATTGTAAATTTCATGAACGTTGTTATCCATGCAATTATTATAGATATGTAGAATTATCAAACAACAGAGATATTATCAGATGTATAGATTTGACATTTTGCAACGATGAAGTTATTGGATATGATGTTCTTATAATAGTATATACAATAATGCTATTAATATTTCAAATTTTATCTATTTTTATTATGATTTTAAAGAGAAAAGAGAACTATCTTCAAAGTTCACATTACGAAATTGATGTGTGCATCAATATTGGATGCATGCTTAGAGCATTTTCAATCCTTTTAATATTTTCACAAATCCGTATTTCTTGCATTGCATCCATTTTGTTTAATTCCTTTGGACTATTGCTTATCCTAAATTCTTTAATAATTAAAGTCTACAATTATCGAAGAAACACAATTCAATTCACGAAATCTTATGGAAACGTTGTTAAAATTTTGATAGCTACTGTTATATGTATGGTAATGTTTATTAATCTACAAATAGATTTTTATAACTGTTCTTGGTTCTTATAACTCAATGCATTCAGATATAATTACTTATATAATATGCTACGCGATTTTTGTTAGTGTGTGTGTTCATCTTTATTTAAATAAATACCCGTCTTAGAATTTTATAAAGTCCACATTTCAATTACAGTTTTTCCGGGGGTCTTCGCAAACTTAATTTCAACGTCCCAAACTCACATCTTATTGGTCAAAAACCTCAATTGTCCTTCTTTTGAAAATCAAACAAGTTGGAGAATTTAAAAAAATATATACGCTGATACGGATCTTAAAATCATAAACATTATCATAAATTTAAATTTAAAAAAATTATATCTTCAGGGCCAAAACCCCAAATAACCCTTCTTTTTTTAATGAAAACAGCCCTAAAATTTCAAAAAATTTACAGGTTGTACAGTTGAATTCTGTTAACACACACAGAAAATTTCCATCCGAATAAGTGACGCCGTCACGGTCAAAAAAGCATTTTAGTATTCATATATTTTTTTTCGAAATATTTTATTAAAACAAAAAATGTAAAACGACGAAAATTAAAAAAAAGATTATTCTGATAGAGCTTATTCTAGTTAATATAAATACAAAATTTCAACCCCAGAAATCTACGCATTCCGGGTGAAAAATATATTTTAATATATTATCAACCAATATTTTTCAAATATTTCGATTAAAATAAAAATGGAAAATGTAAATATTGATCCTACAATTTCAAAAAAAATAAGCATTGAACGTCTACACATTTTCAATAAAGAAATGTGGGTGAAAATCTATATAATTCATTCCTTCGCAATTTTTTTTATTGATACCCAATTTTTCATTCTTATTTTCAAAAAATTTTATTCATCTTGAATTGTTAATTAATTTTTTATAATTGAAAAAAATAAATCTTCTAAATGTAATGAAGCATTAACCATTTAGCTAATTAAATTATAAATGAATTTATGTTACTGAAATAGCTTTGCGATATAATAATAAAATAATGTATATTTATTAATTGCTTTAATTATTTTTACTATAAAAAATTTAAAGTTTTAATTTTGGTATTTTGCTATTGACGTTATCTGAAAACTAAAATTTGAAATTTACAATTAAATTTGGTTATAATATATAATTATAATTATAAGCATAAATAATACAAATTTAAGTAAAAAAAATTAAAGTAAATTAAAATTAAAGACCGATTAAATTTATATTTTCAAAAATAGACAATAAATTTTGACTCAGTGTGTACTAATATGTACGTAATAATTGAATAACAAGTACTATGAGTTATCAATAAAATATAATTATAATTTTAATATAGATATTTATTTGCTTATATCTTTATATGGTTTTGGATGAAATAAAATTGAAAAAAGTACGATATACCAAAAGACATACACATTGTTTATATTTATCTTGTTATGGAAGGGCTGATACTACAATTGAAATCTTAAAATTATATTTATATCGAATTGGCATCCCCTTAATACATGGTACATTGTTATTGCTGGTTATACCTATACGTGCATATCCTGCAAATTGGAATGAAACAATGTTGATGAATAGATCATTTCTCGTTTCAACTTTATTTGAAATAATGTACACAATTTTGATATCCTATCTTTCACCTTATGAACAAGTACATTTTTTAGTAATATCGCTTGAAATTGTTGTAGTTAATATAATTTTGATTTTTCCATTTGGAATTATTAAAATTTATGTTATCCATACCATTCGAATTCAAAATGTTGTACTAGATAACTCTTTTATTTTCAATTTGGGAAAACAAATTAAAAGATCTACAGTATTTGAATGATTGTATTTGAATATTAAAATTGATGTTTTATATTTCAGTAATATAAGGTCTATACTGGAGTTCTCAAACTTTTTTAATATGGCCATATTGTCTCATCTGAAATTGTTCATGATGCACTGGATTAAACATTCCCTAGGCCAAAGCAAAACAATCTTCTATCTAAAAAAATTAATTTGTTATATATTTTTCATCGTTTTGGTCTTGTTTATGTGTTAACGGCGTTGAAAGAAATTTATTTTAAATTATATTAAAAATATACACAATGTAATAAAAACTTTGAAAATAAGTCATTAACAATTAAATTTAAGCAACATTTTGTAAATTAAGTTATCCAAAAAATGTATTTAAAATAATTTTCCCTATGTGAATGCTCCCTTATCCGTATCTAGTTGCACAATAGCGTTCATTGAGTATAACAATATTTCGTATTTCAGTACACAACACTGTATTTTGATTCATTTTATTAGTACCTCCGATGCATTTATTATAATATTTATTTATATAATATGCTTTATTTTTCTGTGTATGTGTGTATGTTATCGTTTATTTCAATAATTAGCAGTCTTATAATTATATAAAGTCCACATTTCAATTACAGTTTTTTCTCGGAAGTTAGCAAAATAAATTTCAACCTCCCAAACTCACATATTATGGGTCAAAAAGCCTTTTTTCAAATTGTTCTTTTTTTTGAAAATCAAATGAGTTCGAGAATTTAAAAAAATATACACTCTGATACAAATTTTAAAATCATAAATTTAAATTTAAAAAAAATATATCTTCAGGTCCAAAACCCAAAATTACCCTTTTTTGTAATGAAAACAGCCCTAGAATTTAAAAAAATTTACAGGTGCTACAGTTGTATTTTGTCAACACACAAAAAAATTTCCATCTGAATAAGTGATACCGTCACGGTCAAAAAAGCATTTTAGTACTCATATATTTTTTTCCGAAATATTTTATTAAAACAAAAAATGTAAAACGACGAAAATTAAAAAAAAGATTTTTCTGATAGAGCTTATTCTAGTTAATATAAATACAAAATTTCAACCCCAGAAATCTGCGTATTCCCGGTGAAAAATAATTTATATACTACACTAGACAACAAAAATGAACTTTTTGGTTTACTTAGGGGGTCTGACCATTTCAGTTGAAAGTGTGACCTCTTTGGAGCAGAAAGACATTATTCACGATATTTGGATAGATTGTTAACGTGTAGTAATTAACCAATTAACATTTTCATTATTTATAGAAACACTAAACACAATTATGTAATTTGGCTATTTTTGTGCTTCAATTTATGTCTTTTCTGAAAAAATTAATTATATGTTATTAAACTTTGAGTAATTAGTGTGAATAAGAAAAAATTTTATTTTAAAATTAATTAATTAAATAATTATTTTTTTAATTATGAGACAAATCTTAAATTTTTAGCTTACTTATTCTAATGATCACATACATATAAAACTAGAGTTAAATACGGATATTTTCATGTATAGGTTATTATCAAGTAGGATCTATTAATTACATACACTAGGGGTGTGAACGAATTTTTATATCAAAAGTGCACCCTTTGTTAATAAAAACTTTATTAATATCATTTTTATATTACAATCCTTTGCAATAATGGTAAAATTCGACTGAAATGTTTATAAAGTGAATATTCAGTTAATTATTGATGCATGATTAACATTTTTAAGTATTTATTAAATTGGTACTGAATATATATTATCAGATTGAAATGACAAAATAGGTTTTTACAATTTTATTTTTTCTGGAATTTATGCTATTGATGAAATTTTTAGGATTGTACTGCTTTTACTTCATTTTTAATATTATACACACATTCTGTCTAATAAATTAAAGGATAAAAATTGTTTTTAAAATTCTTTACGCAAATGTTAACAAACAAAAAATTAAGATGGAATAATTCACTTTAAAGTAAAAATTAATGTGATATGATGGTTCCACCTGAAAAAAATTTGGGAAACACTCCTTTAAAGGATTAATAATAGTTAATATTAATATTCACAATAATAATAATAATGATTTTCAACGTGAATTTATTTTTTTGGTATAATAAAAATGTGTCCTCGGCAGAGCTAGGTTCTGTTTGTACGTAGTATATAACAGTCAACCTAGTAGCATATAAATGTTGTCTAATTTAGAAATAATATACAGTCAACTCTCTACTAAGTGAACATTTGGGACTCGAATATTTGAATGTTCATGATTGTAGAAATGGTGAACAAAAAATTTATTGACATAGTAACCGTTAAATTAAAGTTGATATTATAACAATTCAGAAAAAAATATTTAACTTATTTATTAATTTTACAAAGATAAATAAATAATAAACATTATTATAATAATTATATTAATTTATTTTTTCTTTCTTTGGTAGAACCAAAGTAATCAGTTATTTTTGATGATCTTGCCAATTTTTCAGACTTTATTTCCTGCATTAAAGTCCATACACTTGATAATTTTTCTTGGTTATGAATCATAAAAAATGTTTCTAATT
This sequence comes from Intoshia linei, assembly GCA_001642005.1. Taxonomy (NCBI): domain Eukaryota; kingdom Metazoa; phylum Orthonectida; family Rhopaluridae; genus Intoshia; species Intoshia linei. The sequence continues at coordinate 9,791 of LWCA01000657.1, read as the reverse complement.
TTTTAGCATGATTATTAGCTTCATAATGGGTAAAAAATAAGATTTCTGGGTCTTCAAGTTTAGACATTATTTGATTTTCTTCATATGTATTATTTTTTATAATGGTTATTGTATACATTGTGTTTTGAAGCAAGAAAACGTTGTGTACTACGTTTGTCTTCATCAAACAAATGAATTAGTTTTTTCTTTGTAGATAGAACTAAATCTTTTTTTCTTTTTTTTAAATTTTCTTTATTCATGTTGCAGAAATCAAAATTTTTCGAAAAGCACGTTTTGTATACCATAATTGTGAATAACAATAAGAACTTCACTTAATTTGGATAAATCATGTTCATCGTTCACGTAGTAGAATGTTCACGGTTAATTTACTTTTTTCATAGTAAACTATAACAAATTTTTGGAGTTGTTCATTATTGGAGCAGTTCACGTTATAGAAGGTTGACTGTAGTCATAAATAATTAAATAAAAAAAAAAATAATTAATTTTGACATTTTTCTGTGAAATCTGATAATAAATTATACTTTAGCTAAAATTAAGTAAACAATTGTTACATCCAAATATAAATATTTCACAAAATTTAAATAGAACTAACAATTCATTTATTAATTGTAATCCATAAAAAATTGAATCCATATTATACATTCAATTTTACAATCAGTAACAGTCTTATTGACCGTATATTTAAACCTAAACTTAAACTATACCAGATTTAAACGCAAGATCTTTGTATACTCGCAAATAATAAAATTTCCATTCCTATGAATAATAATAATACTGTACAGTAAATTGTAAGATTGACATGTTCGCATTTCATTTTCCATCTTTTTTAATATGTATATTTACATTAAAAGTAAATAATTTATACGCAAATGTATTTATTTCTGCATAAATAAATATCAGTATTCAAATGGTTGAAAGCAGAATTACTGCATTATTTATATCACTATTGTTAAAAATTTGCGCAAGTCATTTCGGAGAATGTACTTTAATTGTGTACTGGTTATTCAAACCAAGGTAATTTTTAGATTAGTTCATTACATCATTATTTGAATTTTAGTCACGATATAGAAATGGGATGCTTTAAAAATGAAAATTTTAATTATTGTTTTGATTATCCTCACACACATGAAAATCAACTTAGTGATCAGTTAAACAGAATTATAAATTTAAAATATAATGAAAAATATAAAGATAAATGTGTTATTATCGTTGGACCAAATTATACTAATGATATTGTAGAATTAATCAAAATTATGGAATTTTTGAAATATCCAGTTATTTTACCAGAAGTTTCTTTCAGTCACTTGGAAAAAATGGCTGATAATTTAAATTTTATTAGTGTTTCAGCTTCCAATAAACAACAGGCTGAAATTATTTGTAAATTTCTCGTTGAATCTAAGGCTAGCGATGTTTCCGTCATTTATACTACTGGGATTTATGAAATTGATTTAATTTCAGAAATTAATTCATATATGCAATCTCTAACAAGTAATATCTTAATACTGTATATTTTATGTATTTTTAATAATTTATTGATTTAATATGAAATTGTTAAGTTAATTAGACATAATTAAAAATGAAATTTTATTATTTTTATACTGAAATTTTCCTACCTACTTACTATAAAACTGTTTAAACTATGATGTTTGTTTGTTTATGTTATTACAAAATTTGTGTGCCCATGATATTTATAATTTCTTTTTTATTAAAAATTTACATATTAATTTGAAGTCATTACAATTTCTAACCAATTAAAATTTTTAAAAGTATTTTTAACATAAATACAGGAAAAACATCAATATTAAATTAAAAAAATATAATAATATCGGATCCAAATTAGATCAACCATTGTCAATCTGTCGTTAAATACAGTAACTGTTTATCGACAAAAATGACATTTTTAATAAAATTTTCTCTTTTGTATGAAGAAAATGGAATGTGAGCTATATTTACAATAATTTAACTACGCTGTACATTTAATTGCTTTTGCATTATGCATCATACAAATGTACATTCTACATGACATAAAAAAATGAAAAAATTTTCACTGTATTAATAATAATAATAATATTAAGAATCAATATTTTAAATAGCCAGGAAATTGCCAGTTGCTATCTAAATTCTTTAGTAATTAACTAAAGTTGCTTGCCAACCTAACAATTTTATATAAAATATAAAGCTTGCTTTCTTGGAATATTAAAGCAATTTGTCATCAACTTGCTCTAAATTTAATCAATTTTTGGTTGCTCTAATCTAAATTAATCAATTTTAGAAATTAGTATTAAAATGTGTAATATTGATTATTATATAAAGAGGGTTTATCAGAATTTAATATGAAAATACACTTTAAGAGTGAAAGTAATTGTAGAAATGAACAGTTGTTAACTATTTTAAGTTTAATATAAACAAGGCTATTACACCTCCATGTTTAATCTATAGCATAGTCTTTGAAATGACTTGGCATGAACTTCTTTCGAGTAACATACATTTTATTTTATTAAGGAATGGGCACACTGCAGTGTACTTATTCCAATGTTTTGATTGAGATTTTATTGCATTCTTTTATCATAATTTTTCTTTATTCGCAATTGATGGGTGTTTTTATTTATTTTAATAATATTGTGTAAATTATTCAAATCGTAATGTGATTCAAAAGTAGTACAATAACAATGTATTACCCATAGTTAATTCGGCTGAACTATATACATTTTTTGATGAAATAGTACCTATTTAAACATAATCTATTATATCATCCCAATTATCATGTGTATCATTGCAATATTCGGAGTGTTTTACGTATAATCTTTCTACTAATCCCTTTTCATTATGGCAATAAGGCTTTGAATGTAATTTATTTATATTAAAAGTTAACACAATTTTGAAAAAAATAATTATAACGAATTTCCACCAAATCAATATCATTTATACTTTTAAAATTTGACCTCATTGATTTGTTGTTCAATAACACTGTACAACACTAAAAAAATCTATATAGTTAAAATGTGCGAAAAATTATGTTTAATCGTCTAAATTTTAGTCACTTCTGGGGTTTAGTTCCAGAGAGGTAGACAAATAAATATTAACTAGTATGTCCAGATTATATAAGACTTATTGTAATATATATTATACGGAAATTGGCGTTTGAGCTTTTAAACGTGGTAACAACTTTATAATATTGTTCTCCATGTTTAGTTATACAGTTTATTTTTTTCAATTTGTTTTAAAAACAGTCAAGCTAGTCAATTATAATAAGAAAAACATCACTTTCAATTTGATTGCGCATTTTTTGAGTCTTAAAAATAATTTTAATATCTGCACTAATTCCAATAAGACGTGCTTCTGCAAGTATAAACTCCCATTTATCTCTTAACCCTTTCACTGTAATACTATTTTATGATGCACCACCACACGTCTGGAATTTATGTTTTAATTCAAACATGTATTATTTTTAAATTACCTATGTGAAAATGTGTGAAAATAAAAGAATAAAGTTTTTCAAAATTATGCTGTGTATATCAGAATACACAGACAGTAAAAGAGTTAATATCAACATATTTTTCTTGAGTTGAATGATGTTATCCCTTTCAACATCTAATGTTAAATCAGTGCATTCTAAGATTAAATTAACATAATTTGTCTTTGTATTTTAAGCAAAATAACGGTCATAAGTACACATTCAAAAGTTTCCAAATAATTTTTTATTCCACGAACATTTGATTTACAGTTAATTGTCAAATTAGCAAGTTTGCTCAGTTCTGCAACAGCTTTCCTAATACTACTAAAATTTAAAAAGTTCAAAAAAGTTTAAATAAATTAAAGCCTTTATACATCATGTTTTTAGATTACTCAATTGCATTAGGATCAGTACAAGTAGAAAGTGAATCAAATTTATCAAACTATGAAATTTCATCAGCAAATTTTTTACTACTAATTTTGTCCGATGTCTGTATAAAAACTTTTGTAAAAAAATTAAAATTAATTGACCCAAGTGACAACGTTACTTTAATCTTTACAGATCTATTTACCCAGGAATGGAATATTTTTCATAGTCGTAGTGTATTTTATGCACATCAACAAAATAGTGACAATTGGATACATGTTTTGGATAATATCAACCTATTAATCTTGGCAGTATATAATATTACTTACTTAAAATACGATGAAAAAAATTATAAAAAATCTATAAAATTTGATGAATATTTATATAGCAATTTTATATCAAATGTTAAAAAATATACAAACAAACAATCTACATTTGTTGGACAATCTTATAAAATATTTTTCAATCACAATACAAAACCTATTAAAAATTTTATTTTTTATGGAAATGGTTATGATGACGTGTTCTTAACTCCAAATTTATATCAGAAATTATGTCAACCTATCTGCTTTGATGGAACAAGAAAGTTGGATATTGACAATGTTTGTCACATTTGCCAGGGTAATATTTTCGATTCAATTTATGCAAAATTATATAAATGGTAGCACAATTATAATTTTCATACATTCCCGTAAAATAGTCGTAAAACTATAAAATAAATGAAAATTAAGATGTTAATAAAAAAATGTAATTTTTTTTCAAAATTAAATCGCCTCCTTTGAGAAACCCTGATATATAATATACTTTATTGCAATGATTGTATTTTATTTTTAATATATTATTTTTGTATAGGGTTTTTAACATTTAAATCGTCAACATTGATTGATCAAAAAAATATATTTTTTTTTCATTATTTTGATAAAACCATCATACGGCTTTAACCGTGTTTGGACCAAAACATTTCAAAAATAAATACTAAAAATTACATCCATAATGTTAATGTAGTTGAGACGGAGATGATGACTATTATAATAAACATAAAAACTTGTATTACATTTTAGATTGTTCACAATATGAAAAATGTTATTCATGTGGTGAATATTACTCTGTGAAATCTGTAAATACAAAAAATATAAGTACATGTATACTATTGCAAGATTGTAAAAATTCAACAGTTGAATATAATGTTCTCTTTTTAACATACTCTGTTATATTGATATTTTTTCATATAATGTCTATATACTTTCTATTAAAACACCGAAATAAACACTACATTAAAAGTTCTCATTATGAAATTGATATTTTTATCAATTTTGGATGTATATTAAGAATTATATCAACATTAATATACTCTTTACGTATGCAATATTCCTGTATTATGGCTACATTTTTTAATAATTATGGTATCATTATTCTAATTGTAGCACTATCCGTTAAAGTATACAATTATCGATATAAAATTATTCTCCACACTAGATTACTCAAAAATGTTTTCAATATTAGTATAATTTCCGTACCATTTCTGGTAATTATTTATAAATCATATATAAAATATTACATATTATATATATTACCAATGGTAACTTACCATCTGTTTGGAGTTTCAGTCATTATGAAAAATTTTTGTTCATTTTTTCAATATCCATTATTTTTAAATTCACTTTTACCAACCCTTAAGGAAAAAATTCACTTTTATCAACCCTTAAGGAAAAATCCACTTTACCAACCCTTAAGGAAAAATCCACTTTACCAACCCTTAAGGAAAAAATTCACTTTTACCAACCCTTAAGGAAAAATCCACTTTACCAACCCTTACGGGAAATAATAATTTCTGAATATATTCCTACTCATGGGTATTTATGTTTATTAAAATGAAATATAATGTCAAATAACTTTTTCACTTTTCGGGATATCTGGAGATTATGGATACATAATGTTTATTCATGGTTTTATGTTAAAAAATTTTTTATTGCATTATGCTTAAAAAAAGGATTTTAGTTCTATTTAAAACTACTCACCTAAGAAAAAACACAAAATAATTGACACCCTATTGTATATAGCTATTATAAAAAAATAATTTTAGTGCAAAATCTGCACTGAAGATATGACGTGTTGTGCAATAAATAATTCAAATTTCAGGGGAGTGGCAATTATAGTATAATTATACAAATTTTGAAATTTTTATTATTTCTCAAAATAATTAATTAATTTGGTAAATTATTGCACATTTTTATTTTTTTATTATTAACTCCATGTTCATTTTTATTACTCTTTATGATTGTAATTTGAAAATACCTATTAACGCAGCTTAGTAAAATTTTCAATTTATCTAAATTAGTCTATTATTTTTACCATTAAATCAGATCTGTAAAATTTTTTATGACGTTAAAACAAATTAATACATTGTTTGTTTTTAAATTTTGAAATATTTATTGTAATTATCTTTTTTGTATTTATTTCAAATTATTGAAATGGAACATTTTATTAATTGTAACGTTAAAATTAACAACAGTAAAACCTTAATTTTAAACAAATATAATATTATTATTATATTATTGAGGATATATTATTGAGCAATGATCCAACTGCACCCAAACTTAAAAAATTTGGATTTGACAAATATTTGAATTTATTTATCAGTGACCCATTATTAAACAATAGGTCTATCTATTTATTTTCAAGAATTAAATTTAAAAATTTTTATTTGTCGTTTAGTCTTATTCTCTCTTTATTTTCTAGTTTCTTTTGTTATTTCTCGTTTTTTAATCTTCTTAATATTTGATGATTATATAGTTTAATCAAAATTTTTATTCAGAAAAATCCAGCTGCTTCTATTTTAGTTTTTTTTAATTTAATGTGGATTTTTTTTAGTGGTTCATGAAAGTGAATTTTTCTCATAAGGGATGGTAAAAGTGGATTTTGGCATCATGAATATTGAAAATTATTCATAATGACTGAAATGGCAAAATGACTGATTGAGTCATGAAACTCTAAACGGACAATAACATATACATTAACCCGTTGCCTCGAAAAATTTTTTAATTAATACCAAGGTGGTATGCGAAAATATGAAATTTAGTGTGATGACGACATAGTATATTATAAATTTTCTTATGATGATTTTGAGGTTTACAAAAACAGTTTTTGTTGGTAACCATGCTAATTAACGCATTAGTCGTATATTTGTTAATTGGTAATGGCTAAATTATCATGAATGTCGTTGTTTATATAGAATCTATATAAATATAAGTCGACATTTCCCTAAAAACAGTGGATATAATTATAATATTCATATTTATATTGGCAATCGTACCAGTTGGTAACATGTATTGCTGGTTCTATCTCTGTTATACATCAATTACATACAAATTATTCTATAAAATGTATATGGAATTGTTTCAAATAGTCAAATGTTGGCAATATTTTTTTTAATTATAATTAAATTATACCATTTTGCAGTGCAAATTGGAATTAAAAGTCTAGTATTAATACAATTAATTAACAAATGTTTTACATACAATGTATATAAACAACATACAATATTATTATGGTCAGGGTCAAATTTTTGATCAATCATTTAAAGGATTGGTTTCAAAAACTTGAATTTCACATTACTTTTTACTTTATAGTGAATTGTTCCATCTTAATTTTTTGTTTGCGTAAAAAATTTTAAAAACAATTGTTATCCCATTTTTTTAATTTATTAGACAGAATGTGTGTATAATATTAAAAATAAAGTAAAAACAGTAACACCTGAAAAAAATTTGTGAACCACTCCTTTAAATGATTGATAATAGTGAATAGTAGGATTTTTAAATTAGATTTTCAACGTGAATTTATTTTTTAAGTATAACAAAAATGTGCCCTCGGTAGAGCTAGGTCCTGATTGTACGTAGTACATAACAGTCAACCTAGTATACTATATTATACATTGTATACTATAAGGTACATAAAGATATATTTTAGATTGCTGTTAGTTTATGCATATTTATGCTACGAAATGATCTACAATTGCGTAAAGAGAGATATACTAATGATATAGTTGAATGTCTGTATTATTCATGTACGAGATTGAAAACCACGTTAGTACATACTATCCTAATTTACGTAAATAGATTGATGCTACCAACAATACTAATAATTTTACTTGTTATCATAACGCCAATTCGCAAATTTCCGGTAAATTGGAATGAGTGTAATTTAATCTACAGAGCAATATTATTGGCATCATTATTTGAAACAATTTACACTGTATTGACTATATACTACTATCCATATACAACCATAAATTCGATGGTTATAACATTTGAAGTTATTTTACTAAATTTGATTATAATATTTCCGTTTGGAATGGTAAAAATATACGTACTAAAAACTATAAATATTCAAAATATTGTTCTCGAAAATTCATACATTCTCCATGTATCTAAAAAATCCCAAAGTAACCCCTTTTAAAATATAAATTTTTTAGAAAATTAAATATTGATATGTACAAAATTTTAAAATACTAAATAAATATTTGATTTTTTTTGTTTGTATGTAATATTATGTTTAAATATTTGTGTTCAAGTATTAGCTACTTTGAAATGTTTATAACTCGTCGTTTTCAAAAAATCTTTTTTATATTATTCATTTATTGGCCTGTTTCTGGGTATTACATTGGACAAAGCCATATTACACTATATTGGATGTATAAACCAAGGTAATTTTTAAATATATAGTATAGTAAAGTTCAGTAATTTATCAAAATAATATCTATTAATTAAAATTTAAAGTGGAATATACACACTTAATTCTTTTATACATTGAGTTGAAATTTAAAAGTTTCTCATGAAATCGCTGTTTAAACCAATTAATACACTATTAGTCAGATTGTTATTGAATGAATACAAAATTATATATATTTATTAGGTTGACTGTGTATTTATATATTTATATATATTACTGAGTATGTACTACGTACAAATATCAGCTAGCTCTGCTGAGGGTACATTTTTATTCTAATAAAAAACTAATTAAAGTTGAAAATCTAACTTAAAAATCATACTATTCACTATTATCAATCCTTTAAAGAAATGGTTCCCAAACTTGTTTCAGGTGGAACCGTCATATCACCTTACTTTTTTATTTTAAAGTGAGAATTATTCCATCTTAATTTTGTTTTGTTAACATTTGCGTAAAGAATTTTAAAATCAATTGTTATCTGTAGGTAGTTGTTATTTGTTAGTTGTAGGTTTAAATGTATCTTACTAACAGCCTCAGAAAAAACTGTAATATAAATGTGGACTTTATAAAATTCTAAAACTGGTAGTTATTGAAATAAACGATAACACACACAGACAAAGCATATTATATAAGTAAGGATTGTATAATTTAAACAATTATGAGTTCAATATGGCTGCGATATATGACTAAATTCCACCTTCAAGATAATAGTTAAACAGTTAAACAAGTTAACAGTGTAAACTTTAGACTGTACTCATATAAATGGAGTTTCCATAATGTTAATGTAATCAATCAATGTAACCAGTTTTGATTTATTTTAGTTTAAATCTAATTAAAATCAAATTTTAAACATGAATATACATGTAAATGTGTGTATAAAAGATATCTGTAAAATTTAGGTTTTTATTTACTACTCAAACGGCTCCTTCACGTGTATACTAGGGGTGTGAACGAATTTATATATCAAAATTGCACCCTTCCACCATATGAAAATTTTGAAAATATTCAATTTGCACCCCATCTTACCTCTCAACTGTTAAAAAACCCTGGGGCATCACCTCTAAAGCTTTGAACAATATATCGCTCACAGTAACTAATATATGACAATTTTTTTAGAAATATTATTTTAAATAAAAAATTTTTTATACAAATAGCTATAAAGAGGCGCAAAATTATCGTCGGGCGAATCATGAACGCCGAATTGATAAAAAAACAGATTCCAATGAGAAAACTGAATAAATATAAA
>LWCA01001188.1:0-11184 GCA_001642005.1 Intoshia linei | reverse complement strand
AGTAGCATATTTTACATTTAAATGCATAAATTTATTTTTTATATCTTAAAATATGTACTATTTTTTTCCCATTAACAATGATACTATTTTCATGTCAAAAATACGTATTTAATAGTCATTTTACCTTATATAAATATAAAAACATGAACAATAATAAAGTTCGTCTGTCATGTTTTTAAAAAAGGTTTAAAAAAAATAGGCGAAGGAAATTACAAAACTAGATAAAATTTAATTGGTAATTGTGTTCTAAATTACGTTTTGAACGCTCAGTAAAATATACTTTTGTTAATTCTACGGAAAGTTTAAAAAGTGGACACTATAATGTATATTTAACTTATATTATTAGTAAGTAATAATTTATTACTTTATAAAAAACTTTTTATATAAAAAAAACTTAAATATCTTTGCGGTGCATCTTAATATTACTCATGGCGCACTAGTCAGCCGCAGCTCATATTTAAGAATCACTGCTCTAAAGCGACATAATCGTCGATTTTACTAATTTATCATATTATTGAGTTTTTCACAAATGTTTTTTGGGTAACTTTAGGAAAATTTTGAAAGATTTTGAAGATTCCTTAAAATGTTTCCTTAAAATCCCTGCAAAATTTTAGTCCAAAATTTATCTTTAAAATCTTTATATTTAAAAAATGATCCCTACCAAATCTTGGGACCAAAATTATCTTCAAAATCTTTAAAATTTGGGTGAAAAAATTTATGATTATGTCACACTAATATGTATCGCTCCAACGACAGTCGCTCAATTGTATGTTTGCCAATTATAGCGAGTTCTAAATAAAATGAACATTATTTACATGCTGACGACTTTTATTAGAACACTTGGTTTACGGTGTCAAAAAAATTGATTAATGTCATGAAAAATTAAAAAATTTAATTTAATTTTATGACCCTCAAAGTTCTACCGTCTGTCCGCTTTGTGGATCCCCAATTATTAAATTATTTTATTAATCAACATAAATATGATTTAGATTGATAAAGTATTATTACAATATAGTGAACGATTTGTTGACTCTCAAACAGAAAATAGTATCAGGTAATGTATTAAACTGCACAACACTCAAAAACGTTTTCGGTTATTAAGTATATTTTAATAATACAAAAATTGTACAAATAAAAAAATTAAAAATATTATTACTCTAATTTAATTACTACAATTACAATGACGGTTATTTCTTATATATAGTTAACAAATGAAATTTTCAAATTTTATTTAACGTTAAATTAAAATAAAATTATATTAAATCCTTACTTATATAATGTGATTTGCCATATTTGTTTGTGTGTGTGTTACCATTTATTTTAATAACTACCAGTCTTAGAATTTTATAAAGTCCATATTTCAATTACAGTTTTTTCCGGGTGTTAGCAAAATATATTACAACTTCCCAAACTCACATCTTACGGATTAAAAAGCCCAATTGTCCTTTTTATTGAAAATCAAACGAGTTCGAGAATTTAAAAAAATATATACTCTGATACGAATTTTAAAATAAAATTTTATCATAAATTTAAATTTAAAAAAATTATATCTTCAGGGCCAAAACCCCAAATTACTCTTTTATTTTAATGAAAACAGCCCTAGCATTTAAAAAAATGTACAGGTGGTAGAGTTGTATCCTGTTAACACACACAAAAATTTCAATCTGAATAAGTTATGCTTTCACGGTCAAAAAAGTATTTTAATATTCATAGATTTTTTTTCCGAAATATTTTATTAAAACAAAAAATTTGAAATAATTAACGGTCCTAAAATTAAAAAAAAAAAGAAAGATTCTGATAGAGATTATTCCAGTTGATATAAACACAAAATTTCAACCTCAAAAATCTACGCATTCCCAGTGAAAAATAATTTTTAATATATTATCAACCAATATTTTTCAAATATTTCAATTAAAATAAAAATTGAAAATGTAAATATTGATCCTACAATTTCAAAAAAATGTGCATTAAATGTCTATACATTTCCAATAAAGAAATATAGGTGAAAATCTATATAATCATTCCTTCGGAATTTCATAATTTTTTTCATTTCTACGCAATATTTCAATCTATAATTCTAATTTTCAGAATATTTTATTGAAAATTTAAATTAAAACAACAAATTACTAAAAGTAATGTACATAACAGTCAACCTAGTTATAATATAATATGAATCACTATTGTTTAAAATCGACATGTACATTGTACATTATACATGGTACAAATATAAAAAAGGGTTTTAGATTTTTTAGAGGAAATTCTAATGTGTCTCTATTTCACTAACCATACGATATTCAATTTTTTTCCTAATTTTTACAATGTGATTTTCTCATTCACTCTTTCATAAAATAATAAAAGTGGCCAAAAATTTTTAAATGTGCAGTGTTATATTATTTTTATGAAATATACATTTAGTAATATAAAAAGAAAATCATTTCAAAAAAACCCATACAAGGAGTTGGAGTGTATAATAAAACAATCAATAGAGAGTAATTTTTTTTAATTTAAAAATATAACTGTCAGATACAAACTTGTCAATATTTCATAACTTAACACTTAGCATTCAACAAATTATCAAGTGCCTTGAGAAATTATCAACATTACAATAGAAAAAATTATAAACTTAAAAACTTATATTTATTAACAATATTTATGTAAAAATATACATTTTTCATTTAAAGTATATTTCTTGTAAAAAAACCAATAAATTAAATGTAAAATTCTAACCCTACATTGATTGGAGAATTCAAATTTTTTTTCAAATATTACCTCAACATACAGTCTAACATGTACAACCAAATTAATATTTCGGCAATAGAGTGACTTTAAGCTTTGTATATTGTGTCTTTAAAAAGTATATGAGAAGTGTTAATAATTGTTAATTTTGATTCATGTAAATAATTGTATTAAATATACCGTGTTCAAATTATACGGGTCTGAATGTACTTAATAATTATTTTAAACATAGAATCAACTGAAAAACCTGAAGAAGAGACTGAAAATATAATAGAAACAGAAAACGAAGAAAAATTTGGATACATTTTTATCTAATTACTAAATGTAATCAACTGTAAAATGTCCCAATTAATGCAACTGACAAAAAATATGAAACATTTTACTAAAATCAAAGACCAATTGTAAATTACAATAAACACTGAGCATATTGACAATGAGTGAAGTTTAAAATAATGTTTTAGATTCATGTTTTCAACAGTAAAACAATTGGTACTGCGAAAAATCGAACAGTGCAATATTTGGTTAAATTAAAGTATGCGTTTGACTACGTACTTTTTATTGACAATGTTCTAGATTTGTATATCATTTTAACATTTTTATTTATTATTTAATATTATTATACATAAAGTTTACATGGTTAATATCATTCATAAACATTCAACTGACGATGATAATTCAATGGAGGAAGATGACTTTTGCATTAAAAATAGAAAATGTGGAACACGATTCGGAAAAATTAGTTTAAATTCTTTCTTTGTTAGGCATACACCTCACCCTAACAGAGTTAGACATATTAAAGGTTTTTCATTTTTATTAAAATTAATGATATATATATAGTATATATTATATAATTTCATTACAACCATTAGATATATAAACTCATGATTCACTTATGCTCATGAGGGATCTTTACACTTAATACGTAGAGTACGAAAAAATTGTTTTTAAATCGACTGAATCCACGAATTATTGATAAAATAAATTTGTTACTTATATATATATAGTGTATTATAGTGTCTATATATATATTTATTAATATACTTATATGGAAAACTATTTATTTTGTACCGTAATTTAACCTTTTGGAGAATATCTTGGACTTTTTGCAAGAATGTTGTTTTTACGGAAGGGGTAAAACTACATAAAGTTTATCGACCATTTATGTATGAACAAATGTAGTGTTAGTTTATATAATAATGGCCAAGTAATTTTTACTATTTAAACGATTAGATAAATGATTATAAGTGACTGAATATCTGATTTGGAAGTTGTTAACCTTTTTAATTGTATTAATTATATTCAAATTTATGTTTTCGTTACATATTTTTGTAATTAGGTACACTATCATACATTTTATATATATTTTATTATATTTGTAGGACTTTTGGGTATACCTATTTGTTCTGTTAATGATGAAGGATATTTCTGTAATCCTCGATTTTCAATAGAATCTTCAATAAATATACCCATTAATGCAATCAATATCAATAGTGTTAGGTGCCCGATTAACACGATAACTGGTTTATAATAAATCAATAACATTAAAATTTAAATATTTAACGTTAAAAGACCATCAAACTGGTTCGTATGACCAGTAGCGGATCTAGGTGGGGCGGTCGCCCCCTGACATGACAAAACTGCGCCTAAAATATTTTCATTTATATACTAACTTTTATATATATAATATTAATATACATAAAACGTAAATAATGATAACTAGCATAATTCAATAAACGCAATTTGATGGGTCTTAGAAAATTTTTTTTAATTTTACACAAATTTGTTATTCGAGTTTAATAGAAGTTTAAGTTATATTATCGGATTATCGTTGTTGATAATCGAAAGAAAACTTGCCGAAAATAACGATTTTGGTGCAAATGTTGAAAAATATAATAGAATGAAAACTAGAAAAAAAATGTAAATTGTTATAGATAAAGAAATATATTAATAAACGTAATATAAAAATTCAAATTTAAATACATTATATGAGTTTAGCTCCTAATAATTATTTCGCTATCCTTGGTAGAAAATCCTAGATCCGCCACTGCGTATGACCCTGGATCTATTAAAAATTCATTAAAGCATCAAGAAAAATTATAGTTTTTACTGGTTAAGAAATATATTTTAATAACAATAACAAGCAAGACTTATCTGACGGGTCACGATTACATTTAAAAGATTTCAAAAAGTGAATTGATATTAATTTCCACAAATTCTCAAAAACCGAACATACACATTTTTTTTCAATTTTTGGCCACCCAGATCGATATTAGCATATTTTGCGGATAATAAAATAATACTACATACTTATAAATATATCATTATTTTATTTTATTTAACATTATTAATTGCGTAGGTATAAATTTTATGGGAAAATCAATGAATAAACGAATCTTCAAAGAAACAATGGACTCAAAAGTAGGATTAGGTATAAATTATTCAATATTTTGAAGTGTTATAGCAAGAAACTAGTCTTTCCCAATCTCTTGTATCACCCACATTTTAATATTCAATAGCAATTAATTTTTTTGGTCACCCGGTAAATAAACTATAATGTCCAAAGATGTTGTCTTGGTACAAAAGTGATTTTAAACTTTTTGAAAATGAAAAAAAACCGAAGGAATCAATTAATGAAATTTCTACCCATATCTCTTATCATTAATTATCTCAAAATCGTGTTTAAAATTTTAATATATGCCTTTGTTAACAGTATAATGTTTATTAGGAGTATTGATTATTCAAAAAATTGACCCATTTTCGAATAATCGGAAAATTTTTTGCACCATGTTCCAATATCTAATCGTGAATGTTTAAAATGTAAATTCGTCCAAGATGTTTAGACATTATACTTTTCTAAACCGTTTAGGTTTACAAATTTGATAATGGGCGTCTACTAAAATCTAATCTTAATCTAATTTTAATCGAAATATTTGAAAAATATTGATTGATAATATATTAAAAATTATTTTTCATCGGGAATGCGTAGATTTCTTGAGTTAAACTTTTGTATTTATATCAACTGGAATAAGCTCTATCAGAATAATCTCTTTTTTTTAATTTTCGGACCGTTAATTATTTCACATTTTTTGTTTTAATAATATATTTCGGAAAAAAAAATTAATACTAAAATGCTTTTTTGACTGTGAAGTCGTCACTTATTCGGATTGAAATTTTCTGTGTGTCTTCACAGGTTACATCTGTACAACCTATAAATGTTTTGAAATTATAGGGCTGTTTTCATTAAAAAAAAGGGTAATTTTGGGTTTTGGCCCTGATGCAATAATTTTTTTAAATTTAAATTTATGATCGTTAATGATTATTAATGTTTATGATTTTAAAATCCGTATCAGCATATATATTTTTTTAAATTCTTCAACTCGTTACATTTTCAAAAAGAGGGATAATTGGGGTTTTTGAACCGTAAGATGTGAGTTTGGGAGGTTTAAATTATGTTTTCGAACACCACCGGAAAAAACTGCAATTGAAATGTGGACTTTATAAAATTTTAAGACGGATAGTTATTTAAATAAAGCTGAACACACATACAGACAGACACACAAACAAAAATCGCGTAGCATACATTATAAGTTATTATTAATAACGTTATACATGTATTATATAAGTTAGGATGAACTTACACAAATTAAAAAAATTTTATAAACTAGTTGCCTCAACCAAAGAATGGAAAAATAAATTGATAGAATTTATCCAAGAAACAGGATTTGAAGATAAAAAACCCAAAACTTTTGATAATGCATCAAAAACTGTATATTCAAAAAAATCCGGTCGAATTATACCCAACACAACTAAATCATTATCATCACGAAAATCCAAACGTAGAAATATTATGACACAAATACCAATATACCATCACATTATTAGCTCTGACATTGAAGCAATAGTAATTATCTTACTTTACATAATATTGATTGAATAAAATGAAATTTTCCATATAATTATATATATGAAGTTAAAATATAAAAAGTAACGCCAACTAAAACATTCAAAATCTTGAGGGTAATTTAAAATTTAAATCATTATTAAATTTTTACCTATTTTAATTTTAAACAATATTTACCTAAATGTTTCTTTCACATGAATTTTAGTTTTTTTAATTTAAAAAATGGCGCAATATACAAAGGGAAAAAGGTAATATGCAATCAATTTCTATCACTACTATCTCAAAATTGTACATTTTTATAATTTTGTAGACATTTAAACTAAAAAATAATATAATTGGTCTAATTTACAAGGAAATTTCAATTTTAAAGTTTACTCTTTTTCTTTTATTGTATTTTTTAAATATTATTTCATTTAGGTCTTACAAATGTTGTGTCAAGTTTTGCAAACTGATATTACTGCTGTGCAGGCATGGCTAGTTCAAGCCGATAGTCGAGGTAATAATGGATAATTTCATTTATCATTACACTGACATGTGATAGTTTTTATCGTATATAAAAAATATAGTTATGTACAAATTTAATACGCTGATTAACGTGGTATAATTAATTTAACGTCAATTTTAAAAATGGTGTAGTAATATAATTATAGAAAATCGGAAATGTAAAAATATTTCAATTTGATAGATCATTTATAAAATAGTATTTAGCTTCGTGTAGCTAGTGTCTGATAAAAATAAAAAACTTTGATTTGCATAGAAGTGTTATCAACCTTTTTAGCGTTGTGGGCCCCACTGTAGATAATTATAAAATAATTATGCATTCAGAACAACTTTTTCGCTTCAACGTATATGTGGACCCGTAAGTACACGTGATACACACTATTAGTAGCCACACTGACAATGTCTGATTTATTATTATTATACAGCCATTGAAAATTGATTTTACATTAAACATTTATTTGTTAAAAATATTTACAAATACAAGTATCTCATACAGTAATTTGTGAACAAAATTTTTCATGTTTTAAGTTCCTTGACATAGTCAGTAAAATCAGAATAATTAATCAAATCTTTACGTATTTTGGAAACAACCAACAAAGCATTATCATTAGATTCACCATAAAATCTTTTAATAGTGATAAAATTATTCGGCTAAAAATGGCAATTAAAAATATAAAAATATGTAAATGTACCTGTAAACCAGCGTAATTTGGAGTATCATCTATGAGTATTGTTTTATTCAAGTTAACGTGCAACTTTGATAAATCCTTGACAGGTGAATTATAACCGATATAATCGCAATCGTTACGTGTAAAAATTGCTTTGAAAATGCGTCCATTTGGATCCATCTTTTTTGTTAAACTTTGTACATATTCTCTTTTACCATGAGAAAATAAAACAATGTTATAAAGTTCAGCCATTGCTTCTAAAAATTCGTCTAGATATGGTCTGTATAATATTATTTCACCAGTTGACGTGAATTTTCGAATTAATAATGTATGATCTATGTCCAATACTAATGTCGGTTTAGGGTTTTGTTCATTAATTAATCTAATAAAATATGTATTCTTTAAGTTCTAATGTTATCTATTTACTTTTTCAATTTTCTTTTTCTCTCGTCATAGCCCATACATTTCAAAATTTTGTTCATTTTAAATGATAAACTTTAATTGTAAGAATAATTTAAGATTTTAGTATTGCGCCAAACTGAATCAAAAATGATCACTACATTATAATATTTATAAACAATTTTGTGTATAAAATTGAACAATTCAAGATAATGCATTCAGTAAATTGTGAACCAAACTTCTAATAGTTGATATATTATTATTTCCAAAATCCCACTTTTACCCCACTAAATAACAATATTTAATAAAAATACAATTTCAAACTCTCAGGGTAAAATCCACTTAATCAAACCCCAAAATAAAAATCCTTTTTCCAAAATTTTTTTGAAAAACACGATTTTACCAAATCTTATGAGAAAAAAACTTTTTTCATAAATATTTTATATTTCATGTTTCCTTTGGGGCCAAAAAAATAAATATTTTGAAATGGGATTTCGTACACGATTTGAATCTGAACCACTGATATAGAATCTATATTATAGAGGAATCGTACATATATGAATATGTAAATAGAGTAGAAATCTCTAACATTCAGATTCGTTCAGATCGTTACGGTCAAATTTTCAAAAAAATAACGTACCCACTTGTATAATGGTTAATAAGCTTCAACATACTGGATATCGCTGAAAATGGGCTGGTAAGGAAGGATAGAGGAAATGAGAGATTAATTTTTCACTAAATTTTAAAATGTCGCTGTTTTGCGACACAACGATAATTATACTGAAAATCTTTTCAATTTTTTGTACACCGTCATTTGGGTTCCCTTTAAAATTTCCATAATGGGGGCAGCCCAGTTTTTTAAATTAAAATCTAAAAAATTTTTTGATATTGATAAAAATGTATCAATGCTATTTTTCAAAGTAAACCACTTTATTATAAGTAATGTTATCAAGATTAATATTAATTTAATTTTGTATACTACATTTAGAACAAAATATTGTCAAAGATATAATTCGCGCTGCCCTAGAAAAGCGCAAAAATTACTATGATTATGGAAGTCGCGGTAAAACTACATTAGATGGAATAAAAGAAGAAAATGATTCCTATCATATTAAAAATTCCAGAAATTTTAAAGACACTTCGGATAAAATCAACAAAATTGACAGGTAAATAAATTGTGTTTATAGATAAATATGTTTATTGACATTTTTAATATAACATTAAATAAGTTATTTTTGTTTTTTAACAAAATTAATAAAAAAACCTGGTTACTAAAATCAGGATACAAGACCAATTTTAAAACGAGATACATGAAACCGGATCATATAGTAATAATAGGCCCATATGTGCAAATGAAAACATTTGGTTCCTCTATCGATTGCTCAATTAAGTAGATGGTAAAAATTTTTTATTGCTAACCTGCAAGAATAAAAAACTTATATCGCTATTATACCAAGTTAGTTTTTAATTATTTAAAAACGCAGAATATTTTACTTCAAAATAAAAACAAGGCTAAATCACAAAAAATTTTTCAATTATATTGGAAATCCCAATTTGGGATACATTAGTAAAGTAACATTATAAATATAAAATGATTAATTTTATTTCAAGTCGGTTCATTTTTCGCAAATTTCATTATTGAAAAAACACCTAGGTTCGACCGTGGTCATTTTAGACATGGTATCGTATAATTTTTTTTTATTTTGAAAAAAAATAAATTTCTATTTAGGACATCTCTCGTTGATCAGATGAAAATTCTATAAGCGCCGTATTGTGCCCACCCTTGTTCAAATCTTTGTGTTCATTAATAAAATTTTTCAGGTCTGTTGATCATTGTGATGACCCGTTATATGACCATAACCACCTTTATACGTCCCATGACACTAAACTGTAAAAAAATAACCGTTAGATTAAAAATATTTTCCGACGAAATGTTTTGAAAACAACAAGTTGTGTAAATATCTTCACGAAAAAACTAATAATATAATATGTACATTTAGATTAACTCTTATAGAGGATATTAGCAATAATAACAAGGAAAATTAAAAATCAAATTAATATATTCATTTTAACACATTTGTAAAATTTTATATTTAAATTTCGATATACAATTTTATTTTAAAATATAATATTTACAACAACTTGTAACTTACTCCAGAGTCCACCTTATGAATTGAGGTAGTAAATGATCGAAATGGGACATTTTGCTCATTTAAAATTTTGTGTTCGTGAGTTTCACACCACATTTCGGGTACGACAACATCCTTATCAGTATATGCAAGTATTTCAAATGAACCTTATAAAATTATTATATACAAATTATCTATAAAATATAGATCAAGGGTGAGGAACTGATGGTGTCATGATTTTTTTATTTGAAAAAAAAAAAAAGTATTACAAAATCCATTTAAAATATATTTTAAATGTACTACACATTCTAAAATCCAAAATCCGATTTTACTTATCAATTATATTTTTCGTTTCCAGTTAGAATTACTTTGCTATTTATTTATGTATAATTATTTCCGTTTACCATTGATAAATTTCTGTTTTTATCATAACAACTAAAATTTCATCATTCCAAGTTGGCATCAGAGTGGCGTAGGTCCCAAGAATGGTAATTACTAAGGTAAGTTTTTGTCAAAATACAATATAAATTGTCAACAAAGAACTTTCATATAATTTCCATTTTTCATTATTGCTTAGTTATATAAATCGTAATTATTAGCGGAATATTTGAAAATTTTACTTTTTATTTGATATTTATATTATAAATGAAACCGTCAATAACTAATTTTTTAAATAAATATCCTAATGAATTCACTAATATCAATGTTGATCTATTTTTTATTTTATGCAACAAGAAATTACGTAGTGATAAAACATTTTTATCACAAGTCATAGGAAAAGCATCAAACATCAAACACTGTTAAATAGAATTTTACATAATGAAATAACGGAGACAAAACCCAGCACTTT
>LWCA01000745.1:0-19260 GCA_001642005.1 Intoshia linei | reverse complement strand
GTCCGTTCATATTACTTGTAATATTTTTACAATCATATAATATTACATTCTGAGTTGTTTCTAATGTTGCGATCATTGTATTAATGTACTTATATCCATTTAAATCAGTTTCGTCCATAATGATAAAGATTAATTTATTAATACAATAATTTTTAATAATTATTCTCTCCATTTCATTCAAATACAAATCATCAATTTTATTACTGCAATTGCTTTCAGATGGCAAAATTATTCCGTTTTTTTTAAATATGGTTCTTATCTCGACGTTATTTAACTTTTTATGGGTATGTCCGCAGATAGAATTGCTTCTGCCATTTCTGTTGCAAAGTCATTTGATGTTTTAATTGAACTTCCAATAAATTTTTTCATATTTAGATTTCGCATATTTTGGCATGCTTAAAAAACATTAATCATATAAAAGTGTATTAACAAATGTATACAGAATGCTAAATTTCAAAATTTTATTACTAGTGTAGGATGATAATTTATCTCCTCTTGAGATTTTTCACTTTCAATTGAATTGTTCTTTTTTATTCTAGAAAAAAACGAAGTTACATTTAAATGAATACAGCTAAAAATTATTATTTTTTTATTATTTTAAATATTGCGATTTACAAAATTATATAATTTTAAATACATAATGTATATTATACACCAGCATACCCAATTTGTCGATCGCAGATGATTTTCTAGTCGATCGCCAAAATTAAAACAATTAATTTTTTATTTTAATAATACTCGTCTTTAAAATGATCTCGATTTAAAATAATTTATTTTAATATTTATAAAATTTAATTGTATTTAGGCTGTTATATGTGGAGTGGGTAGCGGAAATGTACTTATTTAACATTTTTTTTAGGAATATTATTAAATGATATACTTGCTACATTAAATTATAACATTTGGATTAGTCAACTATTTCTTATTCTAGATTTTGCCCATAATTTTCAAATATACAGCAAAAGTGCTTAATACTATTCGGAAATTTAATTTTTATGTTTTCTACAATCATACTTTTTAATTTTTAACAGGTTCTGATCACACATTTTTCTTTTCTATTCATTCTAGTGAATGTATTAGTCGATCACATCAAAAAAAGGTTGGGAATCCCTGGTATATACTATGTGTCCAAGTTAAAGGTATTTTTAAAACTTAATTTTTAATACATACTCTTCAGGTTCCATTGAGATGTTTGATTCTTCATCTGTATCCTTGTGAGCAGAGTCAACTGGTATGTATAATATGATTAATATGGCTGTTACAATGCACATTACAGTGAAGATGATAGATATTGTCATTATGCTCGATTTAAACTAAAACGCAAAATAAGAATAACACAAATATAAGGATGTCATTTGAATTCGACATTTATCACTTAAACAGTAACTAATATTTTCATAGTTGTACTGTCAATTCATAAATATTTTTCACTTATATAGATTTTGTAATATATTAAATATAATATTTTAGAAAATTATATGGAAATTAATAATTATTAATTCACTTTAAACGTTCATTATAATTATATTTAAACTGTTTATTTTAGGGTTATTTCAAACGAAATTTGAAATTTTTTTAAGTTATATTTTTTGATGGTTAAGATTAATGAAGGTTTATTAAATTAAATGAGCGGATTTTATTATTTAATTAATTGATACATATGGTAACATTTAATATACGACTAAATTACTTTAATAAGCATATAATTACATTAAAATTACCCAATATATACAAGTTCCGAATATCACTCCGAAAAAAGAAAATAACATGAAATATGAAACTCCGGATCCACGAAGAGTTACGGGATATTGATATGGTGTCAATATATATGCATATATAATATTAATTCCCATTGTGTATATTCCCAATAAAATACAAAACATAATGAATAGATCTAAATATATATTATAAAAATTTTATCAGATATCGAATGAGAAAACAAAATATGTTTAATTTTCATCACTCTCAGAAAGTATACATTTTAAATTCAACTTTTCAAAAATTTAATTCATTAATATTTATGTACATATAAATATATTAAAATTAATTTTTCTAATTAAAACATACCATCATTATAAAAATTGAGTGCAATGAATGCTGCAGTGCCCATAAAGAGGTTGAATATGATTACTAGCTTTTTTTTAATTTTGAGATATTTTAATACAATAATTGATAACGCCGACAAAATGTATCCTGTATTGCATATTGGTGTATATTTGTATATATTTCGATTAAAAGCCATTATATTGAAATTAATTCCAAAAAATATCGATGATGTTGTAAAGCTAAGTATTTCAATATAACAACTAATTTAATAATCCAACCTCAATGCATATAATGCTACAGATTTCAGTCGAATATTTTTATCTCTTATTATTGTTAATATTGCTGAACTACGTCTCTATTTTGTTTGTTTATGTTATTATTAATATTATATAATGTAGTTAACATTAAAAACTATAATATATATAAAACTCGAAGTATATTAGGGTGGTTCATACTTTTATATTCATTCCAAGATTTAAAAAAGATTTGTAAATGCGCATACAAAAAAAATTATTTTATTTATATTATTATCTCTAAAATTTATCATAAAAAATATTTTAATCCGCCGTCATGAAAGTATTACCATTCACATCCCTAAGATATACAGAAAAATCTAAACTTTTATTGACTTTATCGAAGTGCTTCTCAAAGTAATAAATGTCGTGTACTCCTAATTTCAAAAATTATTTATCATTGATCCCCTAAAATATTTATGTGAATATTGTTTTCATTATTTTATATACTTTCATTATTAAATGTAATGAATATATTAATCATATTGTTAATTAAGAAATTTTTTCTTCCAATTTTTAAAATATTATGTTGCCGGTACAAGGCAAAAATGCAATTAAAATAAGTTTAATTATCATTTAATGATGTAATGAGCTTATTTAGTAAATTATTTAATATATTTAAACGGGATTTTTCCCTTGAGGGTTAGTAAGATTAAAACTTTTTTTTAGAGTTGGATTAAAAGGTTTTTTCTCGGATGCTTTGGTAAAATCAAAATTAGAAAAAGTGGATTTGTAAGGATTGGTCAACGTGGATTTTTCTTTTAAGGTTGCACTGAGAGGTTTTTTCTTGTCAGATTTGGGACAATCGAATTTTGAAAAAAATATTAAAAATAAGATTTTTAGGTGGTAAATTTGGATTTTCCCTTTTGGCTTTGATTTTAATGGTATTTTCTCTTAATAATATTAAATTGATTCCTGAAATAATACATTACTTTAGTAGTAGACCCATGTCATTTTACGCTTTTGAGAAGCACTTTTAATGCTAATTTACCTGATGAAGCGTTACAAAAACGCAAATATTATGTTATTATATAATTTAGCTTACTCGTCGAGAACCGACTAATTCCAAATTATCATTTCTTGGATTAGCAAAGTGAATATTCAAATTTTTAGATGAGTTCAACCAAGTTGGTGATTTTTTCAAGAATCTAAGATGAAAATTATTATTATTATATTAAATTATAAGATTATTAAGAATAGTAAATTTGGTTCCACAAATGAAATTTTTTAATAAAAAAATAATATAATCAAAATATTAAACTTATGGAATTAATTACCAGCGGTATTAGTTTTAAGCACCTATAGTTGTCTATTGAAGCTAATCATAATTTTGTATAGTAATCAAAATTTGGCCCTACAAAAAAATTGAGTCTGATACCCCTGATATACACTCATGTTATTATTATGGCATAGCTTTCATTTTTCACTTTATAATACGAGTTTGGCAGAATGCATGAACCAGTAGGGTGAATGTAATATATTTATGCTCAAAATTAGTTTTAGAACGATATTTGGTGGTTAAAATTATCACCTATGGTAGTTCTCGTTATATTTAATGCTCAATGATTTTAAGTTTAAGAAAGTTGTAATCCGAGACAGAACTGAACCTGACCAACTCGATGCCACTTGAAAATGAAAAATAAAATGAATCAACACAATTTTTTAATTCTTAATTTGTAAAAAATCAGATCCATGTTAAAAAAAGTTTCGTCGAGCACATCTCACCCACACCCACGAAAAGGATGGATACGGTAAGTTCGACACTGAGCGAAATTTTCTATATTTTAATTATATTTAAAAAGAAATTATGATTATCATTTACATATATATGAGGGATAAGGGATTATAAATTTAATTTCACAAATGCTTACTAATATAATCTGCTATGCAATATTTGTTTGTGTGTTTGTTACCGTTTATTTCAATAACTATCAGTCTTAGAATTTTATAAAGTCCACATTTCAATTATAGTTTATTCGGGGGGGGGGTGTTAGCAAAATAAATTTCAACCTTCCAAACTCACATCTTTTGGATCAAAAAGCCCAATTTTCCATTTTTAAATATTTATGACAATTTTGAGGATTAGACTGTTTTTACTTTATTTTTAATATTATAGACACATTCTGTCTAATAAATTAAAAAAATGGGATAAAAATTGTTTTTAAAATTCTTTACGCAAATGTTAACAAACAAAAAATTAAGATGGAATAATTTATTTTAAAGTAAAAAGTAATGTGATATGACAACCTTAAATAAGCTTGGGAACAAATCCTTTAAAGGATTAATAATAGTGAATAGTAAGATTTTTAAGTTAAATTTTCAACGTGAATTTATTTTTTTGGTAGAATAAAAATGTTCCCTCGGCAGAGGTAGGTGCTATTTGTATGTAGTACATAGCAGTCAACCTAGTTAAATATATTTTGAAAGTGACATTATCTAAATGAGTCATACTAGTGTACCCACTTAATTAATGATAATTACCTAACTATGATTATGCATATTACTGTGATGACACACGCATTAAAGGTATGACAATTTTTCCACGTTTTCAGTGTACCATACAGTAGAGGCAAATATATTATACCG
Source organism: Intoshia linei (assembly GCA_001642005.1). Lineage (NCBI taxonomy): Eukaryota > Metazoa > Orthonectida > Rhopaluridae > Intoshia > Intoshia linei. Next base: position 14,335 of record LWCA01000745.1, on the reverse strand, counting down.
AGTGCATAACATATTGGTCGCACAATGTCAGTCACAAGTCTGTATTTGTATGGAGTAAGTTCAATTACTAATTTAAGTAGTAAGTATACAGTAGTTTAATTATATAAAATCTAATTCATGTCTAATCATAATTAGTATACCTTTCATACATTCATATATTCTTTAGTTACCATAAAAATATAAAATTTAATGTCTGTGTGTGTTACCGCTTATTTAAAAATATAACAGTCTTAAAATTCAAAAAAACTCTAATTCTAATTCATTTATTCAAGAATGACGCAGTATCGCAAATTTAATTATCGGAATTGTGACCTTCAAGGTGAAACCCCAATGTATCCTTCTTTTTTTTATAATGGGCCCTAAAATTTAAACAACATTCTGGGACGGCGTGTAAATTCACTACCGTTGTCGTAAATAGCAACCTCAGAATCTTAAATCTACACTGTCAGAATTCCAAATTATTTTTTTTGTAAAAATGATAAAAGTCCAAGAATTAAAAAAAGTAGACCTTCCCAGTTTACAGAAAAATTTTTAATATCACTAAGTGACGATTTCACCGTCAAAAAAACACTTTTGTATTAATTTTTTAACAAGTAAAAATTACATACTACAGATATTTAAAATTTTATTTTTTCTGAGATTGAATTTTTTAGGGTTGTAACTATAATTTGATTCTTTTTTATATGATACACTCATTATTTAATATATGAAAAGGCAACCCTGCGAAGAGCTAGCTGTTTTTTTGTACGAAGTACGTAACCGTCAAGCTAGTATATTATATAATATGTTATACAACGTTACCGAGCAAATACATATGAGCAAACATTGATACATCCAATGCACTAATAATAAATCGAAATACAATATATAGTTCAACAGAATTAGCAAAAATTGATGCCAGTCTGATAATTAGATTTAAAAATAATGAAAAAGTTGAAGACGTCTTCCTTCCAAATCTAAAATGTGAGATTTACATTTTTTTGTAATTTTATAATCATTATTAGAATTTATTTTTTACCTATCTGCGAAATAACCGTTACATAAACACGACGCCGTCATTCCAAGAGATACTGATAATCCAATTAAAAATACATAGAATGATCTATCACAAATTAATCCCCACTAAAGCGAAATATATAAATACGTGTAATTAATAAAAATTACTTCTACTGGCAATGTAAAACCAAACTCGTCGGAATAAGCAAATTTGGAACAATCTAAATATACATTACATAACAGAAATTTTTGAATCCGTATTACCCGCAGTACACTCTTCATTGTAATTTTTAAATAAATCATGATCATCACTTAACATTACAATTCCATTTGCACCAATCATTGACATATTCAAATTAACCCCGTCAATGCATTTAAATTTCGGTACGGCTGCACTGAAAATAACATCAGCATTGTTCATACCACCACTAAAACCAGTTGCACAAATTGCCACCAGTACGAAACAATAATTTGCAGAATTACATTTCACAATTTTCGCAATTATGGACCAAATTCTTCCCTCTCTTTTTTTAAATACAACAAAATTGTAAATCTTTTTGTTCATAAATGTAGAGATGCTTAATGAAAATTTATTACATTCTCTTATCCTACATTATTTATTGCGTTTTTTACTGCATTACGCATTTTTAAAAATCTTTGAGCAAACACTTAGCTCATTTAGTTCAAATTTGACAAAATTTTAATTAAACTTTTATTAAATGTGTCATGCATGTTGATCTATATTAAATATATATATTTCATGGAAGCTTAATGTATGATGTTTGATATGTTCACTTTAAAATGTTTTATTTTTAAAGATTTTAATTTTCACATTTATCATTCATTACACAGTTTTTATTAATAAACGTATATGAATAATATTGATTTTGATACAATTGAAAATTCACGAATTCTTAAATTTATTTGAATTGTTACAAAATACAAGACAATAAAATAAAAAATAACGTAGCAATGATATAAACCGAAGGAATCAATTTATAAAACTAAAACCAAGATTTCTTAAAATTCTCATTTTTTTTTTTAAATGGGAATCCGTATATTTCTGAGGGTGAAATATTATCATAATATTATATCTAGATCAACAGTAATATGCTGTATAAGCTTGATTTTTTTAATTATTTAATATTATTATTTATTATGTACACGAAAGTGCAATTTTATCAATTGGTTAACTGGAAATAAATGTTAATTGTGTTTTTTTTAATTCTAGGACTATTAGTTTATTTCTTTTTAAAATAAGGTGTAATTAGTTGTTTTCACCGTGAAGATGTACATTTTCATGATTGAAATTGATGATATTGTTCATAATTTTAAAAGCTATAGTGAGTTTGTGTTTCTTTAAATTCTAAGATTCGTTCATTTTATTAAAGCCAGTAATTTTTTGATATGCCTGACAGTGTAAAATGTAGGGAGGCCAATTTTTGAATTTATCTACTCTCTGTGTCTGGAAAATCCGACTTATAATGTATATTGAAAACTTATCGCATATTCACTTTTCGAAACGAAGCATTGGTTACACTTGGTCGACAGACACACATTCTTAAAAACTTTTACTTTATAATACCAAAAATATAATACTGTCACTTTTAATGTACATGTATTTCTAATAAATTTTAATATAAAAATTTTTGTTTGGAAAACAGATAAGTAGTTTTGCTAAATATAATATACTAGTTTGACTGTTTTGTACTACGTACAAACAGCACCTAGCTCTGCTGAAGGCAATTTTTATTATATCAAAAAAATAAATTCACGTTGAAAATCTAACTTAAAAATCCTACTATTCACTATTATTAATCCTTTAAAGGAGTGGTAAAAACTGTAAATTTTTTGGAATTCTAGGGCTGTTTTCATTAAAAAAAGAAGGGTACTTTGGGGTTTTGGCTCTGAAGATATAATTTTTTTAAATTTAAATTTATGGTAATGTTTATGATTTTAAAATCCGATATATTTTTTTAAATTCTCCAACTTGTTTGATTTTCAAAAAGAGGGACAACTGGGGTTTTTGACCCGTAAGATGTGAAATTGGGAGATTGAAATTTATCTTAACAGGGTTTACACAAACAACAATCGCGTAGCATATTATATAATTTAGGATATAATATACATGACAGCATAATAATAATATGAATATATAACAGCAAATAAACTAAAATTGGTAGTAGGTATTTTTTATGTTCAGTTTACTTTATACAAAATCTAACATATGTGTAATGATTTATAATACTAAAAATGAATGTTTTCTGAAAATTGTAAAGTTTCAAAATGTCTGAAATAAAAATGTTATATTGATCATATGTTATTGTTGATAGTATTATTCAAACAAGAACTTAATAAAGTAATTTTTTACAAAGAACTTAGCTTACATTAATAATTGTTGTTAACCCTTAGATATTTTCATTGTGTTTTTACATGAGCCTACGCAGAAAATGAATATGCTAAAAATAGAAAATGTTCAAAATTAATTTCATGTGAATCAAGCCCATAATGTAAATAACATAATTTTACAATACAATTATATAAGGCAGGTATAACGTGTATAACAATAGAAATGAGCAAACACATGAACTTATTCATAAGCATTAAGGGTTAATAATTATAATTATACATTTTCAATGATTACTATAATTAAAAATTATATAGGATCAATCTTTCAAAAACATTTTTGTATATATAATTCATTGTTACAATTAAAACTTTACTACAATTTCTTCATTAATTTTGTTTTTTGAAAATTTGACTTTAGTAACAGCATTGTAACTAAAAATATTGTATTAATATATATACATAATAATATAATTGTATGTTTAATTTATGTAAAGTAAAATCTTTAAGTAAAAATATAAGTTAAAATTACAATATTACCATAGTTATGTTATTCATTAAAACAATTACATTATATTTAACAATATTTAATGTATGCTATATCTAAATGTATGTAAAATTGACGAAATATATGGAGATCAATTAATCTACAAATATTATTTATTAAGACGACCCTCTAAATGCATTATAATAATTAATTATATAAATAATTGCTATTGTCTTTGCGATGGTCGATTAGTGACATATGACTAAAGTCATATATCAAAGTGCAGAGCCAAACCTAGCAAGCGTGAGGTCACCCGAAAATGAAAATGAAATTTTTTCCGAACTATGCATAGTGCATAGCATATAACTTTAACGACCTATCTAAGACTTTTGTTTTGATATTTTATCTTTAACTCACAAAATAGTGTGATATTTAATTATATAATTTGTTTAATGCTCTATTTGAAAAAATGAAGTTACAATTTTAAAAAAATTTCGTCGTCACACTACTCAGCCTTAGAAGGAATATCGGCTACAGTAAGTTCGGCACTATCAAGTGGATTATTTAGTATATAATTACTAATCAGTAGATTAATTAATTTGTCAGAGCACGACATAATTATCGTTTACTATTTCTAAATTCGTTTCGAATGCTAAATTAGTTATAACTAGGGCAGTTTCTTATGGCAAAATTCCATTTTTTATATGATAATCAGCACAAAATTACAAGCATCATGATATCAATATTATGTTTATTAATTATCTAATTAACAAGTTATAAAGTCAATTAATGCCATAAAATCAATATTTTTTTTTAGAGGATATTCGACTTAAAAAATGATATTTATGATATAATGAACAAATACCACCTTAAGGGGCGAATTCAAGTGGTGCAGTCGGTGCAGTTGCACCCCCTTAATTTTAAATAAAAATTTCTTATTAATTATTTTAAAACGAGTCACTTTGGAGATTTGAAAGAATTCGCAGAACAATATTAATTATTTTTACCATGCATATCATTAGATGAAAATCTCAAAGCAGAATATACTAGATGGAAGAAAAAAAATAATTCAAAAACCACTATCATACAATTAATCGAAAGCTGTAATTCTAATTTTTTATATATAATTATAATTATTTTGGCAACATTACCAATCACCAAATGATAATTTCAACGTTTCATTACCATTTTGAGAAAATTGAAAACTTTTTTAAGATCAACAATGACTGGTAATGGTCTATGTGGACTGGGCCTCATAAATTGTCACTATGACTATAATTTTGATATTCAAAGTTTGGTTAATGAATTTGCAATACTTCATCAAGACTGGACCTAATTAATTTAAGATTATTTAATGAAAAAAATTAATGATGAATGAAATTAAAAATTTTTTTGTGCTGATCATTTTTTTTATTTTTGCAAAAAAATACAAATTTGGAAGCTATTGTATAACAACCTGTAAATGAAATTAAAGGAGACGCTTTAAAATCAAACAAGACGCATGTATATTAAAAGAGACGTTAGAAAAAAAATTTTCGCCTTTGGCGAAGTTAAATATATTGCTCGCTTCGCTCGTACCCATCAACTAGCCTCTTAGATCCGCCCCTGACCTTATATATACAATTTATTAAGAAAAGCGCCATCTACCACAAATAGTGTTGGTCGTCATTTCAGTTTGTTAAAAAAATTGCTAACTAAACAGAGGCAATTTTTACCAGATAATGCTATGAAGTATTTTATGTTATACTATAATAAACATTAATAAATTTCAACATCTCTAACATCACACAATGAGATTTACATCATTTGTTTCATTTGCAGTTCCTTGTTATTTATATTTATTATTACACGCATAAATATTCCTTATTTTAAGTTTTATTCATATTAATTTATTATGTAAAGTGACCGACACCATCATGATCGGGGCCTATGCGAATATTAAAATTAAGGTGTATTAAATATTGTATTGATTTAATTTAAAGCCTACGAAAGGAAGATTTGGGGTACGGTAGATTCAGTTGGTATTAACCATAGAAACAAACAAAAATTTTAAAGTCAGATAAAGTCAGTAAATTTAATTTTTAAGTCAGTTTTTTTGTTATTCTATAGGTCATTAAAAAATTTCCCTAGTTATAACGTCATTTTTATGAATTAAACTAAACGATTACGTTACAATTGATACTACTAAGAGAATTAATACTGAAATTAAATTGACTAATGAATAAACGATTTCCCCGGTATTCCAATCTTTCCTGTGTCAGTGGCTTTTTTCATTTTCACAAAAAGGTGTTAAAAATAACACACCTGGTAGTGATTACAATTTCTCGAGAATAAAAAAATGAACTCATACTGTTAGTAATACAATAAAAAATTTTAATTATGGAAAAACTAAAAGTACTAACAATTACAAAGTTGTTAATATTTTTGAAATAATGACTAAAATTAAAATCTAGTATTAATTGATTGTTAACTTTAAAATCTTAAATAAAACACCCAAAGTAGGAGAAAAATGCGATTTATTTAACATTTTGTATCATCAAAACTTCGATATATAGGAATAAGTCCAAGATTAAAGTCATTTTTGAGACTGTAAAGATGTACATTCAAATATTTTTTATTTTTAAAACTTATCCACTCATGAAATCATATTTTCCGTCATTATATATTATCTTAAAAATCTTTTCAATTATTTGACTCCTAATTTTTTCAAAGTAACTATTTACAAAATTAACCCATATACTCCTAGACAAATTTTTCCAATTTTTTGACTTCGATTTTTCCAAAAATTTGGAAAGTTAATACATACTTGTCTATTTCTCACATATATAATTTTAGGTAATTACCAATTGTAGTTATGGAGTTATTTCACATTCCATACGTTCACATTGGAAGAATAAGGCAAATAAAAGCGTGTGTATATAAAATAGCATCGTCAATATACCCAATTATTTCATCAAATTGTAGCTAATACATGAATTCATCATATGGTATTCATTAAATTCAGTTATCACAACTTTAACAAAAAAAATATAAAAAATTTTTTCAGTGAATTTTTTTTTTGCTTTGAAAAATCATTTTGGCTGTCAGTGACACAGGAGGCTAATCGGTGAAAACTCATAACTAATATACTCGAATGTTATATAATATACTAATTAATTTAATTTTATATATTTAATTAACTTTGTTTAAATTTGATACGTGTTTTTATAAATGTAATGTTGTGACCATATGGTCACACTGGGAGTATATGGGTTAATAACACAGTTTTGAAATTTAGGCAAGCATATTGGTCTTAAATTTTTCGAATAAACTGTGATCGGGTAACTTGGTTTATGGTTAGTTCATCGTACGCAATCAATTATCAATTTTTACCTAGGTATAGTTGAAATACTCGAATCACTCCTTGCATCACATTCATTGTTATCACCTGTATATACGGGACTTAAAGGTATATATAGTATTACTAATATTGCCGTAACTATGCATAATACACTAAAAATAAGTGATATATACAATTGACTCCAATTGATCTAAATATGCTATCACTTATAATCTATAATACAGTGGAACCCTTTAAGTACAATTCTGGTTAATCCAAAATTATCACGATTTAAAATTTAAAATATGTCTAAAATTAATACAAATTGTAATATCTTAGTAAAATTTAATTATACTATGTTTCTATTGTTATATTATTGCCTCTACAATTAGAAATGAGAATTTAATATATACCTTTGACTTGAAGAGTTTCCACAGTATTCATATATTGGATATACTTAAGATAAATAAAATTATAATCGAATGGTAATGAATAGTAATTACCTAAAAAAATTATATTATATTATAATATTTATATTATATTGGATTTATTGTTTGTATACTATTAAAATTTTATTTGAAATTGTTTGACATTGTAATTTTACTGGAATATTTCGATTGAAGGGATTTTTTGTATTTTAAAATATTACAATATTATAGAACGCAAATTTTGATTTAAATAATAAAATAATTTAAAATTTTTATTCTATACTAAATTTTTAATGCCAATGAATATTATATAATATAAATTAGGGATGGAAATCTATAAAAATAAAAAATTTAAATTAACATTAATATAAATTATAATAATTAAATATTATCTGTTTTAAAATGATTGTGACTGTTGAAATTTATTCCAAAAAATATTGTGGATGTTGTGAAGCTTTAAAAATAATTAGATATGTTACAATTTTAATAAATACATAAATAATTAGTATAATTATATTCGTATAAAATTTATTTACATTTATAGATTTTTTTAATGATTAAAAAAGCAAATAGCATAAAAATATAAAAATTATATTGTTCATCTATAACTTCATCTACATCTGCTAGCTTATTTTTTTTTAGTTTGGATGAGGACACAGATTAATACATATTAATTTTATGATTTAATAAAATTTTATTTATAATTTATATATTATATAATTATTATACACAATTTATAATTACTAGGTTGACTGTTATGTACTACGTACAAATACACCTATATATAATATGTAGCACCTAATTTTTTTAAAGTTAACACTTCAAAATATTCGACAAATATTAATTAATAATATATTTAAAATTATTTGTGACCATGAATGCGTAGATTTCTGGGATTGAAATTTTGTATTTATATCAACTGGAATAAGCTTTATCAGATTAATTTTTTTTTTTAATTTTCGGACCGTTAATTATTTCACATTTTTTGCTTTAATAAAATATTCCGGAAAAAAAATATATGAATAGTAAAATGCTGTTTTGACCGTGAAGGAGTAACTTATTCAGATTTAAATTTCTTATGTGTGTTAACAGGATACAACTGTACCACCGGAAATTTTTTTAAACCCTAGGGCTGTTTTCATTAAAAAAAAGAGTAATTTGTGATTTTAGCCCTAAAGATATATTTTTTTTAAATTTAAATTTACAATAATATTTATGATTTTAAAATCCGTATCAGAGGATATATTTTTTAAATTATCGAACTTTTTTGATTTTGAAAAAAAATGACAATTGGGCTTTTTGACCCGTAAGATGTGAGTTTGGGAAGTTGAAATTTATTTTGCTAACACATTCGAAAAAAACTGTAATTGAAATGTAGACTTTATAAAATTCTAAGACAATTAGATATTGAAATAAACGGTAACAGACACAAACAAATATTGCATAGCATACAAGTAAGTATTATATAAGTAAGGATAGTATTGTATTAGGAATAGACTATTTAATATATATAAAAAATTAATCAGTGAAATATCTATTATTAAATTTTTTTATTAAAATAATAACCTCAACGAATAGAGTGCTAGTGATTTCAATCGAAAATTTGTGTCCCTAATTATTATTAATATTGCAGAACTTCGCCTCTAAACGTTTATATACATATTAAATTTTTGCATTATACTCTCCTTTTATCCACCAACTTTAAATTATTATCTCGAGGATTAGAGAAATAATTATTTAAATATTTCGAAGAGTTTAACCAGGTTGGCGACTTATTTAAGAATCTATATTGAATATATTTAAAATTATAACTACATCAATGTAACCAGGCTGAACCTGAAATAATATATGTTATGTTATTGATCAACATTATTTACTTTTACTAATGTATCCAATTTTTTGCTAAACAATTCTAAAAACAAATTCGTTAAAGATCATTGACCATGAATCAACAATTATATTTTTAAGGTCTTGCATCCAAATGTGAATGCACCCGGTTATTATTGATTAAATATAATAAATATTATTTATTAGAGTAGTAAATAAAAGTTTTAACAGATTAAAAAAATAAATATTAATATTTAAATCATTAACATTATTATAAATAAATCTACAAATATTATACCTAACAAGAATCAAACAAATTAATGTCGTAATTGCGATAAAAATTTGAACATTAATCCAATGACCAAGTATATAAAAAATTAAAGGTAGAGATAAAATTCCAATACTATAAAAAAACGATCGTGCTACATCTGAGAATATTCTATATTTCTGTGGAGTCAATTCAATACCTAAATTTTATGAATAAAAAAATGTTTATAATATCAAAAAATTGAACTTTAACTTTACACAAAAGATAAACATGCATATACATGGATATATCCAATGCACTTAAAGCTAAGCGGAATCCAATGTAAAGTTCTATCGAATTCACAAAAAGTGATATTATCCGCAACATTATATTGAGCAATAGTGACACCGTCGAAGACGTTTTTCTTCCAAATCTATATTCCATTAATATTAAATTTATTAATTAGATATTGCATATATTCATACATCACCTGTCTGCTAGATATCCATTCCAAAAGCACGATAGCGTCATACCTAGTGATACCGATAGATTGAGCAAAAATACGTAGAAGGATCGTTCACATATCAAACTCCACTAAAATTTCAATTATGTTTATTAAAAAATTAAATTAACTAGCCTGAAAAAAACAAAAACTGTAAGATATTTCCTCTTTAGCGGTAGAAATTTCATATAATTGTTATATTTTTAAATTTTAATATTTTAGATACTGTTTGCAACAACAAAGATATATTCAATAAAAAAATTTGCTGGATTCAGCGGTTCAGAAAAATAGTAATATTAAAATAATAAAAATCTAAATTTTTCCACGATGAAAATTTATAAATGTGTGAGTTACGTATAATTCGCTATACATATACAATAAAATTACTTTAATTGGAATAGTATATTCAAATTCATCAGAAAATGCAATAATTGGACAACCTATACATTTTTTATTATTTAGTTACATTTTTGAAATTCTAATACCGTTTTGATTAAAACACATGTCGTTATCAAGATAAAATTCATTTTTTATCAAAATTTGATTATTTAGTGATGTAATGTTCTTTTTATCACTAATGCAATTAAAAATTGGTACGGCTGCACTAAATATGATGTCTATATTTGTAAAGGCACAATTAAGTACAGTTAATCCAACCGCCAATAGGACCATAGCATAACGAGATGTATTATAATCTTTAATTGTTTCTATGGCCGTGCTAAACCGTCCATTCCTTTTAAAGTTGACAAACTGGAAAACTTTTTTGTTCATATGAAAACCTAGCTTGATTTTTGCTATCATATTAATTAATAAACCAACTATATAATACATTTAACAAAATTAATTAAAATTTATATTTTATTTTATTTATTTATAAACCATTTAGTTTATAATCCTGGTAATGTATATCTAGAATTGTGTCATTGTAAAATTCACTTAAATTCTATATATAAAGTACTATACAGTTTATTCCATGTAAGTTTAATTTATTCAAAATATATACAATTTTATGTATTATCGTTTACATTAGTGCTAGCAATTAGATTATATGAATCTGCATTTAATTCATTTTTATTTTTTTCATATTCTTTTACGCCTGTGCATCTTTGCATTTCTGTGTTTAAAAAGCTTACATATTCTTTCAATTTCTTGTCATCATATGTTTGTTTTTCTATTAATATTAATTCTTCCTTTGTCTAAATAAATATTATATTATATTGAGATGTAAATTTGTGATTTTATAAACAAACCAGTATTTACCATGTATATTTATTTACCAATATTGGGTATATTCAATGGGAAATATCCTTACTTATATAAAGTTAGATACATTGACATTTTTAAAACTGTAAGTGTGGCTGTGTAGGTGCAGCCCTTTATTATATTCAATTTTTTTTCAAAATACAATCAGCTCTAGAATTTTCAAAAAAATAAATTCAGGGTTACATTTTAGAGTAATTAACATTGCGTAAATCTCAACCTGACAAACGTATATCTTCATGGTCAAAACTACAAATTACTCTTTTTTTTGAAAATGAAAAATGTCCTAGAATTTGATAAAGCATAAATTTTTAGATAATTTTTAAAATCATAAGCATTTCCTAAATAGCAATGTTAAAAATTTATATTTTCACAATCAACACACAATTTAGAAATGCGCGGCCGCATTCGGCCATACCAAATCCAGATAAAAAATCATTTTATTTTATACAACTTAGGAAGTTACTGAATAATTATACACGCATTTTTATATAATTAAACTATACCTTATTGTAGTCCTTCATTAGGAAAAATACACAAGCTTTTATGTAGAAAATTTTAAAATTATTTTCAATTTTTATTATTTTGATTATATTATATATTTCTTTCAATTCGAAACTAATGACAACTAAAAAAATTAAAAAAAAATATTTAACATTTCATTAACCTGCACGAGATTTTGTTTCATTAAGTAGACTGTGCTGGGAAGCTTTTTTATTTCTTTTTTCGTTATTTTTAAGTATCTGTGAATGACAATATTCTGACCATAATGACATGGCCTAAATAAATATTAAACTATATTGTATTCAATACCTGTATAGATTCATCTATAATGAATATAATTATTATTATCAACTATTATAATATTATTTTAAAATATGAAACTTTAAGATAAAAGATTTGGACTTTAGTGTAAAAGTTTTTTAACTTCATATAAGAAACTTACTTGAAAACGGAGAAAATTATGTTTGGGAAATGAAAATTTTATTCATGTTAAAAAAACCATTTAATTTCCGGTGTTTAATATGTATTAACCTTTTAATAAAATTAAATACTTAATGTATTAGATTTACAGATCTTTTTTTTTTGCCAAAGTTTTGCTATTTCATGCCAAAGTTAATTATTTCAATTCATAAGTCAAAATATAAATATAATAGTAAATGAATTACTGCGTTTCTATTTGAATTTGATATTTTATGTTTTTCAATTGCTTCAAAAGCATTAGATAGGTAATAATAACCTTTAGCTGTTTCGGTAGATTTAATTCCGTGCGATAAACTGGCATAATAAATCTATAAAGTATGATTAATAGTGTCTAAAAAAACGAATAATATTTATTTTTAATTTTTATTTTACATTTAAAATTTATATAAATAAATAAAATAGATCATGTATCAGAGTAATACAAGTGCATTTAAATTCGGACAGGTGTCCTCATCTTCGTTCCATCTTCAGAGCCATTTTGTAAAAAAAACAATTAAATAGTGCCGGATGAAATTGACTTTTTATGAAAAAATTGTTGTACCATCAAATTTATGTAATGTAAATTATAAATTCTTGCAGATGAAAATATTATTATTTTAAAAACTTAACTATAAAATTAATTTTATTATAACTGTTACTTCAAATCCTTTTAATTTAATCAAAAAATAGATAAAGACATTGTACCATACATATACACTAAGGCAGGGGTTCCCAAACTCATTTTACCTACCGCTCCCTTTTTAGCAATATATTTTCTCAACGCCCCTCTAAACAATTTTTCGACTACGTCGTATATATTTATTATTATCACTTTTTATATCAGTGGATCCCAAACTTTCTATAAAAATATCCCCTTACAACCAAAGAATTCATCAACGCTCCACTCTATCCATTTAAAATCGTTTTTTGGTATACCGAGTTTTTATATTTGTTTTTGCACTTTACAAATTGTTTGAACAAAACTATATTGTCTATAAATAAATAAAGTACAAAAAAAAATATAAAACCACTTGCAATATAGAATATACAATTTAACGTTTGGAACATTCAGTAAAATATACTTTTTTTAATTCAACAAAATGTGTCAAAAGTGTATTGCACACTAGGGTGTCACATTTTTTAGAAAATTTTAGAATTCGATGGGCAATTAGCACTAAAAGTGTGTATTTTTTAAAATAAAAAAACCAATTCGCAATCAAAAATATTTAACGCGATCTATTCGAGTTGCGTTTGTCATTTTAAATATGACTGTATAAATATTATGAAGATATTAAAACTGAACTTTATTTTAACGGAAATCGGCGTTTGAGCTTTTAAACGTGGTATCGCCTTATAATACTGTTCTCCATGTTTAGTTATACAGTTTATTTTTTTAAATTTGTTTCTAGCTCAATTTTTTTGGATTTTATTAACGATTTAATTTCTCGAATTCTGGTTATTTACAATATAATAAATTCATTCAAATACAAGACATTCACGATCTTGTTAGTCATGTTTGCAATGAATATGGTCAATACAGAGATTCCATAATATATCAAAATTTATTAAACATTTTTTGTTAAAATAACTTTTAAGTCATTTTTAAAAAGCACAAATTAAATTAATCTTTCACAATATATTCGGGTAATTTTTTTTCATGATAATTGTATCATAATAATTCTAAATTGCACATTAGTCAATAATTAAATTTAAATTTTTTATTATTTAATTAAATAAATTTATATTTATATAGAGTTAATATTATTTGCATGAATTGTTGTTTCAAGATCATGATTGGATGTGATTCTACCTTTACAACCAGAACTTACACATTTCCAGTATAATGTGGTTATGTTCCTTTGATGTATTGTATATATATATCCAAAGTGGTACAGCTTACCCTTTTCTCTTATTGTCGAAAATAATGATATACTGTTTGATTATATGTTGATGTTAGTCT
>LWCA01000723.1:0-19666 GCA_001642005.1 Intoshia linei | reverse complement strand
AATGTAAATAGAATTGTTACGCTAGTTACCGTTGAAATATTTAAAAATAAACCTTACATTTTATATATATTTTTGAAGATATAAATTGATTTAGGGCACACATTTTTAAAAAATTAACCATTTTTAATAGGCACATACGTTATTACACACCTTGAAGTATATGATCTGATTATGGATTTTTTTTTTGAACAGCCCTAATATACATGTAGTAAACTATAAACGTTGAAAATTTTTGAAAATGAGAAATTCGTAGCAATTATAAAAAAACAGAAGGAATCAATTTATGAGTTTGATACCCATTACTGTATTTCAAATATGTGTACGGTCAATTCCAACTTTTCAATTTCCCACAAAATTGATATTTGAAAAAAAATTTGAAAAATATTGATTGATAATTATAATTAGGGCAAACTTTTTTAACCTACAAAAATAAACTCAAAATTCAATATGGCCCGTTAATTTTTTTGTTAATTTAATTTAATTTAAAATTTTTCGTTTTCCATTAAAGCGTCTTGAACATTTGGCTTAATTATTCTTTGCTATTTTTTATAATATTAATGTACCAACACAATGAAAACCAATGATTAATAATATAAAAAAAAGATTTCCTCTTGAAAAATTTTTCTAGAATAATATTTTGCTCTAAAAATCATAATTACATAATCATGTGTAAATGATATTTGTATTATTAATTAGTTTTTATATAATACTCCAATTATTTAATAATTATGATATTGTTAAGATAACCCTCTATTGTCAAAAGGATCAAAGTCTGACAGTACCTGTAATGATGAAAGTAATTTTATTTTATCATTAATTAAATGCATTAAATTCATTATTAAGCCTGTGTACTATTATTAATATTTAATAAATGATATTTAGACGACAAAAAAATAAGAATTTTAAAAAATGAAATACAAAATTTAAAAAGTAAAATCAAAGAATCAAATAACGATAAAATTCTTCAAAAATCAACCAAAATAGTTAAAAATAGCCCTTCTACAGAGACAAAGTAAATATATTAATAACATTTTTAAAAACAATATACCAGTGCATTCAACATTTTGTACATTTCATACTTTTTTTATTATTCATCGTGTGATTTTAACGGGTGACAAAGAAATCAGGAAATGTGATTAATTTATTAATTATTAGTTTTTGGATACCAAAAGGAGTTGAAATTGATCCATTGTGTATAATAGAAGAAGGACTAAGACGCAAAATTACATCATCTGAAACAAACGTATTGGTAAAAAATCTATGTGAAACTTGTAGTCATTTACAAAAAAAGGTACATGATGAAATTCACAAATTATTTAAATATAGCTTGCAAAAATCAATTACGATCTTAACGAAGCAATATACTCGAATAAATGGACACCAGACGCATTTTTAATGGCAAAAAAATATGTTGAATTTAATAATACATCAGTGTACTACTAAAATAGACTCTATATAATATAACCATAAAATGTAGTATTCCAAACGGATTGTCGAATAAAACAGATTTCAAGTTACCACCATTAAAATGCACCATTGGAAACAAAGTCGCCGATAGACAGCGCAAAAAATTTTATTTACGAAAAACCCGCTTAAACAAATTTGATAATACATGAAAAATTTTTATAATTAAATATTTCATTTTATTCGTAAATCAATAGCGTACATAGAAATTGGTGTTATTGAAATTTATAATGGTTAATGTTCAATAAAAAACAAATAGTAACAATTTACTGTGTTATCGATTGCCGAGATATTTAGATTCACTACAGGTTGAATCAATACATTGTACCGTAAGTAGTAAATTATTTTTAAATCAAATTTTCTATATTTATGAAACTCAAATAATTAGGAAATTGGAAATTAAATATAAAACTACTCACAATGACGGATAATTTAATGATTAAAAATTTGAATATCCAGTTAGAACATGAAATTAAACAATTAAATAATTATATTAATGGATCCACTTCCTTGGAATCTCATGATTCATTTAAACCTAGGTATGATTAATAAAATTTTAAAAATTGCATTTTAAAACATTGTAATGTTTCAGTTTCAGAAAAGTTGAATTTTACACTTTTTTAGCACATCAGTTAGATTACCACAAAGCATTGACTATTACAATAAAGAACGAAAAATTTTTTCGGAAGACAAATGTAATGTAAGTCTCAAATTTTTATTTGGTTTCAATATACATCTTTTGCAAGGGGATTATTTCGATATTCAAAATGTTACACTAAATAAAATTACTTTTATTCCCTAATAACTTAAGTGCCTTAAGGTGCTTAACCTTAATTACTAAATAAAATTACTGATATTTAGATAAATCATCCCAAATCAATAAATTTACAAGCAGATATGTTACATTTAGAATATGTGAATATTAAAAAAACTGATTTTAATAAACAATCTATGCCGTCTTTGATTTTGCAGGTTTATTAATAATTGAATTTCATTATTGTACTCAAATTTTAATTTTTACATTTTTAGCACTTTGAAGACAAATTATATCAAATATGTCAGGCTAAATTGAGGTGTTCGATTAGATGGGAAAGATATTGCAAAAATTCAACTTTGTCTTCAAAAATGTATCCAGATTATAAGAAAATGATGACGTAAGATGTTTATCTTTACGTATACAAAGTAAATGCAGTTAAAAGTGTGTGTATAAGTATATGTGTAAAGGGGTGTGCACTAGGGCTATTCCATTTTTCTAATATAAAAATGACATATATAGAAAATGAGCGCCGCTCAATTTGCTGCAGAATGATATTAAAATTATTAATTTTTATCCAAAAAAAACCCATCCTCAAAAATTGATTTTTTGGCGTTTTACATTATGTTAAACAATTTCTAAAATTTAATTAATTGTGGATAACATTGTCAAATTTAAATTTTTTTAAACCAGAAATTATTTGCATTATTTTAAAAAAATAAAACCAGAATTATTGCTTAATTTTTCTTACATGATTTTTATAAATTAGAGACGTCAAATTGTCTTGACCCGAATTATCAGTATTGATGATGTAAATATACCATCAATCTTTAAAATACACGGTAGTATATTTTTATACATACGTATATAGAATATTAAAATAAAAATTTTCTTTGTCCCAATGATGTCTACAATTCTTAACACCCGCAAATATTATGCATCTAATTCATGAATCTATGTGGATCACTTTTTTACGTGTTTTTTAATTTAAATCTACATTTTAATATAGATTATTATTGTCTGAGTATGATGACACGGTTGTAAGTCTGGAAAGATTGGGTAGTATTCGAGAATTTTGTATATTGGAACAATACGAAAAGGCATTGAATGTAATAAATAAAAACGACCTTGAAGTATACATTGTTTGGTTAACAAACCATTATTATACGAAAAGAACAATTTTCTCATTGTTAAAGGTGATATAATAATTGATCAATTAAATATCTCATATATCGTAATATATTAAAAATTGTGAAATTATTGACAAGTATTGTGTAATATGTGCTGTGAGGTGTAAAATTTGCGTTAATTGCGTTTAAGTTTAATGAGACTAGGGTGGTGATGGTAAGGTCCAATTTTAAAGTTGTTATTAAAGTTATTAAAGTTAAAATTGATGTGGATAAAATTTTTTGAATTAGAAAGGAATTTTAACCCAAATTAATTATATTTTTTAAGTGGTACCCAAATGGAGGCTTGGCGCCACATGGGGCCTTCAGAGACTGAGGGGCGGCAAATTTAAGATAAATTTTAAAATTAAATTATAATTTTTAACATTGATTTGATTTAGTATTTGATATTTAATTAATATATTTTTGAAATTCGGATTAATTTTGGATTCTTATAAATTTAAATGTTATTAACCCTTACGAGACAATAATACGTATATATACAAAAAAGAACAATCATGAATTTACAATTGTTTGTATACTAAAGTGTCAACTATATTAAAGAATGATTTATAACAAAAATAAAACCAGTAATATTAAAAGATAACATTTTTTAATGGCTGTTATATATAGTAATATAATAAATATATTAACTATTTTGTATTTATTGATTTTTTCTAAAAATATTTGTATACTGTTAGGAGGGTCGACAATATATTTTTTTGGGAACCACTATTCTATACTATACAGTGTATACCAGGCATTCTCAACCCTTTTTCACTGTGGACCTCTAAGATTATATTATAAAAAACCTGCGGACCCCCAAAAAAATTAATAATAATGACAATTTTTAATGAATCATTACATTTGGGTTAAACGAATGATGGTCAAATGACATGGAGTACTCTATTTTTACGAGATGATAAACTTGATGAACTATTGATATTAACCTTTTTCCCGTCAATTTTCCCAAAATGGAACATGTTTTTCAGGTATTGTTTACAGTACATTATTAATTGTTTACTACATATTTTATATATTATATATATTATATTTTATATCCCTTTGTTGATATTTTATAGAATCATGAATGTTGACTGATTTTTTTGTCCCATTTTCAATTTGAAATTTAAAGCTTTTTATTTATGACTAGAAACTTGGCTCGGTCATAAATTTTAATAAAATTATTTATAATATTATTTTGATAAAATAATTAAATAAAATTGATGCTCCTAAAATAGAACAATGGAGGTTTCCTCATAAGTTTTTACAATTGTAAGTAGTTTAATTTAATATTAAATAATTTACTTTTACATGATTTTCACGTTTTATATTAGTATTTCTGAGCATTTTTTATTCTTATAAACGACATCGATTTAAAATATCAAAATAAAACCTGATAATAAAAGTTAATCTTTCAAAATACCATATATCAAACCGTAATCTGACCAGGAAAGAAAGAATCCATATTATTACTGTACGAATATAATTTTCTTGGACACCAAAAACGAGCTGTGGACCCCGTTGAGAATGCTTAGTGTATGCTATACACAGCACTATTTTGAAAAACTTTAAATCTTTTATTTTTATGTATTATCACATAGGTAATTTAAAAATTATACAAGTTTAAATTAAAACATAAATTCCAGGCAGTGAAAGGGTTAATAAGATTAGAAAATGATAAATATTTATTTACCCGTTGAAGTAAGCTTAACTATAACATGCTAAATTAATTTTTCAAGTTTTGTATACATATACTTATTTATATTACTAATATATTATTATTATTAATGATTGAAAATTTACAAGTACATTGTAAATACGTCATAAAATCAAAAATTTCTAAAATTCTAATGTTTTATTTCAAGACTGATGCAATATCACAAATTAAATTTTCACAAATTGAGATCTTGACTGTCACAAATGCCAAATTTAAAAACTGAAAAAATAATTATTATAATATAATTTACAAAATTAGATAATGGAATATTTACCGTATAAATACAAAAATAAATTAATGAAAGGACTGAAAACTACATCAGATAATGAAGTAATTAATTAATTACAAATTAAATTATTAATATTAAAAAAATTTAGATTGTTCTTGAAAAATCAGATTACTCTTTAAGTAATATTTATCAAATTTACCGTTTTATTTATTTTAATGCATATTTATCATTATTAATACCAATAATATATTAATATTATTTATATATTAATAATATTAATTTGAAAAAAAATTGTGAACTGATTGATTCATTAGAAATTTAAAAACAATTTTAAATTTTCAAAATTGACTATCATTAATTAAATCATTTTTGATTAATGGCATTTGACATTTTTTGGTTTGAGACCACAGCTATATAAAAGTGTACTTATAGTGTTTTAAAAATTTATAATAACATTAAAATACATTTATAGGCAAAGACGTTCAATTAAACACTAGAAGTGTCGTTCCAATTTGTGTTCAAAATAGTGTCAATTACATGATGGATTTGAAATATTTTTGTCAGCACTTTGATATTAAAACTGTATTCCAAATTTTAAATATATTATTTTGTACATATAGAATATAATTGACGAAAAATTAAAAATGAATACAATGGAAGAAAACATCTTATATGGAATCGTAAACAAAGTATTTAAACGAATTTTTGATAAACAAAAATACAGAAATACATTCGAAATTTACCGCGTTAATGTAATATACAATAATATATACATAAATATTGTAAATTGTATATTTATTAATATTATAAAAAAAATGTTAATTTTAGGGTACCAATATGAATAATGACAGTTCAAAAACATATCTCAAGATTAACGATTGGATAGCGCATTCGGTAATATACCCTCAACGAAATTTAAGGGCCAATGAAGAAATGTTGCTAGACGACAATAGTGATTTTTGTGATGATATTGGTATCAAATTAATATGCGCATCTCTTTTGGCTGATAATTCATGCGTAATTATCTTATTAATAAAATAATAATGAAATAATAATGTAAAATATATTAATTTTTCTAAAATTTTTATAGGGATATTATTATTTAATTTAATTTAAAGTAAGTAAGTTAACAGCAAATTGTCTTTTGAATTTCATTTATCACTAGCTTCACTGTTATGTACTCCGTACAAAGCAGTTAGCTCTTCCGAGGGTAAACTTTTTCAATTCTATTAAACGAGCAAATTGAATTAAATCATACTTAAAAATGCTACTATTCACTATTACCAATCCTTTAAAGGAGTGGTTTCCAAAATTTTTTCAACATGAACAGTCATTTTACATTACCTTTTAAATTAAAGTGAATTATTCTATTTCAATTTTATTTTGGTAACATTTATATAAAGAATTTTAAAAAAAATTTGTGATTCTATTTTTTTAATTTATTAAAGAAATGAATGTATAATTTTAAAAATTAAGTAAAAACAGTAAAATTTTAAAAATTGTTTTAAAAGGCTTAATTTCAAGAATAAATGAATGAAATAAATAAAATACGTAAAGTTTCAAGCTCAAAATTTACTCAGAATTTATGTTTAATAAAATTTTTGAGATTTAAGAAATTTTTCACTTTTAAAAAAAATAGTAACAGACAAACAGACATTAAATTTTATTAAAGAAAGAGTTTAAACTTTAAACAATTGTGTATTATGGAAAAATGTGAATAAATTTATTTTTGCGAATGAAACTCAGATTTTTGCATTTCAAATAGATAATTTTACTCATAATTTTTTTTCAATTTCAAGGATAAATATTTAAATTTTCGTTTTTTATTTTAACTTTAAAAATTTAACAAATATTGATTAATAGCATATTAAAATAAGTTTATAAGAAGAAATAAATTACTTTTGGTGGTTGAATTTTTTTTGTTTCAATTAGAATAAACTATACTAAAAGTATTTATTTTTAAAATTAATTATTTTTTAGGATCATTTATTTTTGATATATGACTTGTAAATATATGTATGCATTTCAAAATAAAATTAATTAAATAGTCAGCTGCTTTTTTGATACTGAAGTCTTTAATTTTGGCGACTGAAATTTTTTTAATGTGTCATCTGGAAAAAGTACCGTATGTTTAGCTATGATTTTATTTATTCTAGAATCTAGAACTACATTTTTATTAGAATTATATTTTAATTTTGAAAATAACGGGTAATTTGGATTTTTGACGTGTAGATGGATTTCTTCGAGTGACATCCATTTTTATCTCTATACAAAAAACTTTGTTGAAAAAAAAAAAAAATTGTAATATTTTTTATTAAATTTCTGGGACTTATTTAAGTTCTAAATAAATGGTAACCTACACAGACAAACAAAATATTAATTAAAATTTTTAAAAATTAAATAATTTTAATTGATTAGGCAGCTCTAAAGTGTATTCGAAAATATGAAAAGTTGATTTTACAAGAAAATGGAAATAACAAGAAAAATAAAAAACCTCTATTAAAAGATAACCAGAATAATTTAAGTGAACACGAAATGGAAAAAATTTGGAAAAATATATATGTAGATAGTGATCAAGTAACAAAGTCAAAGTATACTTTTATATTCTGTTAAATATCATAAAGCGCACACTCTGTACTACGTAAAAATTGCCATTTAGCTTTACCGAGGGCTGAGCCAACCAATTTTCTTAGAATATCAATTATTTAATAATTTTTAAATTCCAAACAAATCAATTTACATTTATTAATAGATTATAAAATGCATGAATTTTATTATGAATTATTAATAATTAATTAAAAATTAATAATTTGCAAAATGTTAAGTGATAAAATGGTAAAATGTGGTTTTGACAATAAAATTTATGATACTTTATTAGCCTTGAAAAGTTGCTTTAAATTTGTCATTTTAAAAGTACTAAAAAACATTAATATTATTATTTATATATATATTTATACTATATATTATTATTACAACATTTACTAGTATTATATTAATAATTATATTCTAGTGATGATCCAACAGACAATACAAAAAACAAATATTATACTATGGAATCATTATTAAATCAACTTGCCACAGATAAATACAACTACAGGGATACTGTTACAAACTTGGGATTGGATGGCATGGGACAAGAAAACATTGAATATACGAGTGGAAGCCAATCAAACTCCTATAGTAATGGATCATATTCCTCCTATTTCATGTTAAGATATCTATACATCCGATATTTGAGAAGAAAGGTTTATTATTATTCATATAATATCTAATATTAATAATATATAATATAATATGTTTATAAATAATACAATCCATTTTTTCATTCATTTTCAATAAAAATTACATAAAGTATCAATATTATTTAATACACTGTACAGCAACCGTGTCAAACCTGCAGCCCGCCACGACTTCGTATGTGTATATTAGGGTGTCAACCATATTAAACAATTTAGAGCGCTTATTGTACATTTTGTGTTTCACCCATATTTCTTTATTAGATATGTGTAGACGTTTAATGCACATATTTTTTTTGAAATTGTAGGATCAATATTTACATTTTCAATTTCTATTTTAATCGAAAAATTTGAAAAATATTGGTTGATTAAATATTAAAAATTATTTTTCATCGGGAATGCGTAGATTTCTGGAGTTGAAATTTTGTATTAATATAAACTGGAATAATCTCTATCAGAATAATATTTCTTTTTTTTTGGACCGTTAATTATTTCACATTTTTTGTTTTAATAAACTATTTCGGAAAAAAAATATATGAACACTAAAATGCTTTTTTGACTATGAAGTCATTACTTATTCGGATTGAAATTTTCTTGTGTGTTAACAGGATACAACTGTACCACCTGTAATTTTTTTTAAATTATAGGGCTGTTTTCATTAAAAAAAGAAGGGTAATTTGTCGTTTTGGCCCTGAAGATATAATTTTTTTTAATTTAAATTTATAATACTGCACATCCACATATTTGAGTTTGACATGGCAGATGTACATTACATCTTTACTATTAAAATATTATAATATATGTATACAAACTCACTATTTAGACACTTTCTTATTTAAACTACTTTCGATCTATAGAACGCAGTATTACAATAAGTGAATTGGGTCTTGCTTTAGAAGGTGATGCTAAAAACGCTAATGTTGATAAAAAAAAAAGTGATCAAAGTGACGCGTATTTACTTTATTAAATTTAATATAATAAATTCTATCATAGAACACAAGAAAATAACATCGATGAAAATATGAATAATTTTGGAAATAGACTCAATTCAAATAAATACATATACAGTTCTCCATTAGAATACAAGTAAATACAAAATTATTCACAAACTAGACTATAAAAAGTTTAAAATTTTTATTTTAATATTAAATATTTTAATTTATCGTCATAAGATATAATGCATTTTATATGTAAAAAATCAATATTTTGTGTAGTACTGTTGAGTTGTTTTGAATGGGGTGGCCACATGCGGTCTTGATACAAGTTAACCACATTCATTACTTATTGAATATATTGGTAATTTCTAGAATGAATCAAGTAGAATTTATGGAATATGAATCTGTTAAGAATCATGATGACTTTCACACAAAACGGGATGATGGAATTATTAACGTTATTGATAGTGACGGGAAAATAGTAATGTATGACATATCACTGGATGATTTAAAGTAATTACAACAATGTTACCCCTATTCATTAAAATTATTAATATAGAACGGTTGAATCACAAATTTCAAAAATAACTTCGTATTACGTTAACAAGAATTTGCTGAAATGTGCCAATCTCAAAGAAAAGGTATAAAAATATATTAAAAAGCTGTAAACCAAATTTTAATAGAAACAAACATCATTAAACCAAGATAGACATTTAATAATATACGATGCATGGAAAAGTACATGCGAATATTTTGAAATACTACAAAAATTAGTTTATGTTTACATGTTTTGCTATGAGAATATATTTGATAAAAATGAAAAAAGAAATATGGCTCAGACTATAATAACAATGATATTCAAAAGAATCAGATATAATCTGGAGGATGATTATTTTTTAGAATCTGTTCAATTGGAGATTGCAAACATTGACAACCATATACGTCTAGTTCAAAAAGTCTACGAACGAATTGTATTTATAATTTATTTGAATATTATATAATATTTATTAGATTCAAAATTCAAGAAAATATTCAAAATGTATTGTTTCACGAGGTGAATTAAAAGTTGGAATGTACATGTATAATACTAACGATGTTTTTGATATAAGTGATCATCTTAACACGTAACTTTATTATTTATTATTATTTTTATTATTATTATTAATTCGTGATTTAATTGTGCCATCAATATTTATAATTATTATATTATAGAGGTATTTTAACTTCAACCCATTTATTTGAATTCAATTTCATGTTGGCGGGTTTGAGTCGAATATATCCTGCAACTTTGCAAACTTTTCAGGTATATAGTTTTAATTTAAAATTTATAATTGTTTATATTAGAAAATATGCAATAATTCAAAATCAGTCAACATTGACGTTAGATTAGAAACTGCCATATTTGAGCAAGTTTTGTTGGATTTCACTAATTTTAACATGTGTGAATTTTATGATACATTTGTTATTGAAAATGTAAATATATATCATTTAATTGCTATTTTTATCATTTTTATTGCTTTTTGATTAATTTTTAATTTTTATAAAGATAATTGATGTACCATACATTTATGATCCACACATACTTGTCAAAATTATAAAAAATTTGTTATCAAATTTTGAAAAATTTAATATGAAATCTCAAAGAAGGAAATATACCATTGATACGTATTTTGAAACAATTCAAGTATTTTTAATTTATTTTGATATTAATTAACTATTTTAGTTACTCACACAATATAATGATCTTTATAATATGTTGTTTGAAAGTGCCTATCTATCTGATGTATTTTATTATGATTTTATTAAAAAGTAATCAGGGCAGTGGATACATCAGTGTGCTCGGGTCAGATAAAATTGAATAACTACACTAAAATAAACAATCTAAATTTTTTCCTCTATTTCTGTTTTTGTCACTATTTTTCGGTTTCTGTCGCTAAGAGAGCGATAATTGAAATTATTTATATATTTAATAATGTTTTGTTTTAATTTTTTTAAAACAATTGTAAGTAGAATTTTCAAAATAAACCCTACGAAGTTTTCGGAAATGATGCGTAATGCCATATATTCCTAGCTATTTCTTCATAGGTCTAGAGTCTAGAATTTAGACTTGACAGTTGATTCACAGAATAGTTAGAATATTCAAAATATAACTATTAAATACTCATTTTACATGAATGAAACCACATTTTACAAAAATTTTGTTCATCCCCCGAACAGGAGTTTCCGTTAGCATAGGATCTGATCTAAATTCAACAATCCCAATAAATTAATTAAATTTTTAATACATTCAATGATACCTTAAATTATATTTGATTTTTGGATTTTAAACTCCATGGGAAATGACTAATTACAATAAGTGAAATCTGTGAAATGTTTGGTTGTGAGTAATATGGAGGGGTCGCGAGATGAAAAAGTAATTTGAACTCATAATATGGATATAGGTTTCATTTGGAAGAATCAGGTCATAATTTATGAAAAATTTTGTCGATGGCCCCTAGTAGGGGTCTCGAAGTATGGTAATTTCGGCACTAATTATATCAAGCTCGTTTAATTATTATTAATTCATTATATCTACTATGGAGTTTTAATTATTCGAACTTTAAAATATTGAAAATTTGAAAATTTGAAAAACCGGTTATCAAATAATTCCGGTTATTTGAACAACGATTATCCGATTAATCGGAATTTAAAATTTTTAACATAAAAACCAATAATCCTTACTTATATAATATGCTACAAGATTTTTGTTTGTGTATGTGTGTGTGTTAAGCTTTATTTAAATAATTACCCGTCTTAGAATTTTTTAAAGACAACATTTCAATTACAATTTTTTCCGGACATATAATAAGATATATTTCAATTTCCCAAACTCACATCTTACGGGTCGAAAACCTCAATTGTCTTTTTTTTTGAAAATCAAACGAATTGGAGAATTTAAAAAAATATATACGCTGATACGAATATTAAAATCATAAACATTATCATAAATTTAAATTTAAAAAAATTATATCTTCACGGCGAAAACCACAAATTACCCTTCTTTTTTTAATGAAAACAGCCCAAGAATTTAAAAAAATTACAAGTGGTACAGTTGTATTCTTTTAACACACACAAAAAATTTTCAAACCGAATAAGTGATGACTTCACGATCAAAAAAGCATTTTAGTATTCATATATAAATTTTTGAAAATCCGATTATTTGAAATCTATTCCGATTATTTTTCTCTAATTATTGTAAGCGATTAACCGGGTTTTCGATTAATCGATTAATCGGATATCATTCCCTAATATCTACTGGTTAAAAAATTTTTTGAAATAGCATAAAAATATTTTTTAATTTTAAAAAAAAATACTTTATATATTTAATAACATACAATTATATAAATTTTATTTACATTAATAAGTTGATACGTAAATGTACAATATAAATTTTAAAAATTTCAGATTTATCTTGAAAAATTGACAAAATCATCCTTTGCACAATCAAATATGTTTTTGAAATTGTATAAAATGGAATATGTTGATAAAGCTACCATTGCAGAATGTGAAAAATTTATCCCTAATGACGTAGCCGTTGAAGAAGATACATCTACTTCTAGGTAAAATGTTTAATATATAAACATGTGATATTTATTGATACATTATTTTAATGTTACCCCAAATTTGACTGGGGTATTTCGAGTAACCCGCGACATGGTGTCAAAAATCTTAGTTTTGCGTCTTTTAAGCTATTACAACAAATAACTTAATTCATCCATATGTTTTGGGTAGATTTTAGTAGATTACAACATGGACGTTTGAAAATTTTTAGTGGGCGTTAAAAATTTGACTAACTCTAAACAATTATATAAAATTTATAAATCAGTATAAATTTGATATTAAATTGTGTTAAAGGGTAGTAACGGAAAAAAATTGATTCGTTTATGTTTATGAAAACAAGCTTTAATTGTACATTCTAACAATAGTAAAAATAAAAATTTTTTGTTTTCTATGAAACATACTCAAAAGTTAGTTTTGTTAAAGAAAAATTAATTCAAATAAAAAAGATTATCAAACTTCTGTTTTAGATTTTAAAAATCTCTAAGATAAACTGCATTTTTTTGTAATATAATTTCGGCTTATATTTTTAATTCTTCTATTGGATAAACCAGAATTGTAACGATTTCAATTTTAAATCTGTAATTCAGTGATTCTTAATTAGTGTGCCATGAGCATTTATCAGGTACACCGCGAAGATAATAGCTACATCTGACCAAGCACAGATTTCTCATTAAAAAACTAATATACTCATATAAAAATAATAATGTAATGTTAAAAAAATAAATTTAAATTTTTGTATTTTATATTGTTATTATATATTATTATTTTATATTTTTATTATTTTTAAGCGTTGTAATTTTTTAAATGATAATATTCTTAAATCCAACCATTTTTACTAAAAATAAAAAGTTACCAACCTTTAAGGGAAAAATCCACTTTTACAAACCCCTAAGGAAAAATCCCAATTTTACCAATCCTTATGGGAAAACCCACTTTTACCAACCTTTAATAGAAAAATTCCAGTTTTACCAACCCTAAAAGGAAAAATTCGGTTTTAAAAACTTTTTAGGGAAAATTCCAATATTATCAACCTTTAATAGAAACATCCTGCTTTACCAACCTTTAAAGGAAAAATTGAGTTTTTGTTTGTGAGTTATATCATCCATTACTGACCCAAGTTAAAACTAAAATATTAAAATACCATATTATATCTACAAACCATATTTCAATAAAATTAGAAATATTTGATGGTGTTCACACCAGAAAATATTTTTTATGAGAACAAATAAAATATAATTATGGCAATAGTAGAGTATTGTATAATATTTTACAAAAGCATTTTTTGTCAGTTTCAATTTATACAGAACATTCAATTTAAATACTAACAATCCATTATTTATATTGACATTTTTTCAACTGGCATCTAAAACACGGACAATCCATTATATTAACTGAGATACTCCGCAATTTAGTAAAACTGGATTTTTCCCTTAAAAGTTGGTAAAACTAGAATTTTCCTTTTAGGGTTGGTAAAAGCGGATTTTTTTGTTAAAGGTTGGTAAAACTGGAATTTTCCATTTAGGGTTGGTAAATTGGAATTTTTCCTTTTAGGGTTGGTAAAACTGAATTTTTCCTGTTAGTGTTGGTAAATTTTGATTTTTAGTAAAAATGGTTGGATTTAATTAGAGACCCTTTTAAAATGTCAATGATTTTCTTTTTTAACAAAATTTTATGTGCGTCCCAAATTTTTATGTATTCACAGGTGCGTCCTGAAGAAATGTTGAGAAACATTGCTGTAATTTGTATTTTATTTGATATTTTGCATAATAGATATGAAAAATTAAAATATTCAATAGCTTACAATGAATTGGATGCCATAAATAGCGGAGTATTAGATTATAATGACAAAAATAAATTTTCTCAGGTAATATGAATCGTATATAATAAAGTATGTTTTGAATATAAATAATAATTAATAATACAGTAGTGACAGACAATACAGCTAAAATTTTATAAATCTATAAAAATTTAAAAAAATTATTTTCGATAATTAGTTATTTCTTTTAATATTCTGATCGAAGCAGTCCTAATTTTTCAGAACTACGTAGTGACGTTCTGTTTTATTTAAATAAAAAATGATTAACGTATAATTAAACAATATAGTATAATACTTTAATTTAGCTTTTTATTGATGACCATAGAAAAACAATTTTAAGGGATGTCTTAGTTTGTCAAATAACTCATAGAAACTGTTTGATATCTGTTTTATCTCATATCTACGAATATGAACAATATTTTTTGTCAACTAAAGTTAACGAAAATCAAGTACCGGAAAAGTAAATACCCTCTTCCATTAAATCAGTAATAAATTTAGAAAAAATGAAACAGTTACCAGACTTTCGTTTTCTAAAATTGATGTAGAAGATTATTTACCTTTATCTCAAGAAGCTTTTATATCAATTAACAATGAAAAAGTATTTATGTGAATAAAATATCTTAGTTAACAATAAGTAAATAAAATAAAGCTTGCCAAAAGGTGTGTCTGTCAGTGTGTAACCATTTATTAAAAAATTAAGTCTCAGAAATTAATAAAATAAATTTTTATCATTTCAAATTTACATCATTATGGTCAAAACCAAAAATTGCACATTAATTTGAAAAATTAAAAAAAATGAATAGCCATAAAATTTAAAAATTAGCTTAAAAATTAAGATCTAGCTAGATTCTAGCTACT
Organism: Intoshia linei; assembly: GCA_001642005.1. NCBI lineage: Eukaryota > Metazoa > Orthonectida > Rhopaluridae > Intoshia > Intoshia linei. The sequence continues at coordinate 3,888 of LWCA01000723.1, read as the reverse complement.
TTTTGTACAAAATACACCATTGTAAATTTAGTACGTAATATAAACATTATTAATCATGACTATTTAGACGTTTTTACGTAACAAAATGCTCATTGAATATTTCAATAAATATCAACATTATGCTAAAAGGTCAGACAGTCATAATTCAAATAAATCGTGAGTTTAAATCATTTATTATAATAAATATACAAAAAAAATGTATATAGTATTAAAATTTAAATAAAAAATTTAGAATATTAATACAAAATTATTGTGAAAATTTGCAAAATAATATTGAACATTATTCCTTACGATCTCAGTTATTTGCAGTTTACAATTCATTATATCTACTGGTTAAAAAATTTCCTGAAATAGCGTAAAAATAATTTTTAATTTTAAAACAAATATATTAGAAAAAAATACTTTATATTTTCAGCAAATTTGAATTTATCAAGCGATATAACGTCTCAAAGGTGACTTTTAATTCTTACTTATATAAAGTAACTTTGTTAAAAATGTATGTCCGGTTATAGATTTATTTGTAACCATTTACTTACGAAAGTAATAAGCATAGAGTTTTACGAATACTTATTTTTAATACAGTTTTTCGAGGTTAATCTTTTCTCGAAAATTTCATTTTTAGAAATTGAGTCCTTCAAGTCATAAATGACAACTATCCGTTTTATTTAAAATTCAACGAATCATAGAATTATAAAAATACACAATCTGATAAAGATTTCAAAATCATTAACATTACCATAAATTTCAATTTAAAAATTTATATCTTCTGAGCCAAGACCGCAAATTATCTTTTTTTGTAAAAATAAAAAAAGTCCTAGAATTTTATACAATACTAGGTTGACTGTTATGTACTACGTACAAACAGGACCTAGCTCTGCAGAGGGCATATTTTTATTATACTCAAAAAATAAATTTATGTTGAAAATCTAATTTAAAAATCCTACTATTCACTATTATTAATCCTTTAAAGGAGTCGTTTCCAAGTTTATGTCAGGTGGAACAATCGTATCACATTACTTTTTACTTGAAAGTAAATTTAGTTAATATGTAAGATTATGATATATTTGAAAACGTTTTGAAATTAATTAAGTGCCATTATTATAATATTATTATAAGTATTATACCAATACATGTGATTCTTTTATTTTTTTGATAAGTAATGTTTAATAATTTAGTAAAAAATCACCAAAAAATAAGAAAAAAATGTTTTATTTCCCAAAAGATTCAAAAGAAGATTTACTCATAAATATATTTTTCATACCTACAAACTCAGACATTATTAGCTTTTATAAATCACCACTCGTTAAATTATCTGAAAACGAGAATGGCGGTAATACAAGTGAACAAGACGAAAAAAATGACGCCGATTCAAACGACACTTCAGATGAAAAGAAAAAAGACAAAATTGAAAATACATATATTGGAAGAGATGTTTTAGAAAAACATATATTGCTAATTACTACTTTGAATGATATTTTGAATTATTTCTATGGATTGGTAGATTTGGGGTATATTGAAAAAAGAAATGGATTAATGTATTCCAGTCAATTGACGGATGAAAAAATTACAGCAGATTGGGGTGGAATAGAAACGATATGTAATAATTAAATATTCACATTATATAATCTAGTATACCTTTTTTATATAAATGTAAATTTCATCTTAAGATGTTCTGATGGATAATCTAAAATCCGATATGGCTACAATACAATCAAACTATTTGAAAACACAATTAAAATATGCTATGGTTCGACGTGATTACATTATATATAATATCGATGTAATAATAGACAATTATTTACTGAATAAATTTTTGTCTAAAGGACAATTCAAAATTTTTAAGGTTTCGCATTTTATACCAGAAATATAATTTTTTTATTAATTAGAAACTAAAAGAACATTCAAAATTTCCACTATTAAATCTAAGCAATTTTCCACAATCTGGGATTCAAGCCGTCAATTTCAGTTTACCTTCACTCTACAGGTTTAGTAAAGATAATTTTAAAAAGCATTCTATATCGGAATTATTTCCGAATCTTTCTTATGCCAATTGGTAATATAACAAACTAATATAAATTATCAAAATTTTTAATATAGTCAAGGCCTTTATCCTCTTCAAATATTACCTCATACCAACATTTCAAAAAACTTGCATAGTATATTGAGCTGTTTAAATACTCTTGAAAGGTAAAAGATTAAAAAAAATTTTTTTATATAATTCATTATTATTATCTTATTAGAAAAATAGCTCATGCTGAATTTATCGGAGTTTCATTGCTACAGAGTGAAGCTTACGTGCAGCATCAATCGGACAAAGTTAAAGTTACAAGGTCGTGTGACAAGACAATTGAAAAATACAGCTTCTTGTCTTTATTGATCGAAAAATGGAAATTGGTTAAAATACACCGGAATATGTGGATAAAAAGAAAAATTAAAAATTTTAATGTTACTCATAAGGATATTTCTGAAGGAGTGTAATTAATTCTTTTCTAAATTGTCAAAATTTAAATAATTATCTATTAACACTAAATTATAATATTATAATATAAACTCTGTACTTGAATAAATAGTTTACACAAAATTGAATGTTGTAATTATTAATATTTAAAAATACTGATTTTGAATAATATCATTGATTTAATATGTAATTTCAGGTATGCATATAATTGGGAAATTGTGATTCCCATATACCAAAGCATAGCCAGAAAAAATGGATTCCTTGAGTGGTCAAACAAAATACAAAATATTCAATCTAATGTTATTGACGCTATTCCCTATCCTCCTGGTGTAAGTATACTCGAAACAGTTGAAATTGAAGTAATTAGATTATAATCATAATAATAATCATTATTGGACGATTTTTACTACATTTCATTAATTATAAAATATTATCATTTTTAGATTGATAATTTGAATGGACTCTACCAATGTTCAATGATAAACGATGTTAGAAAAAAAATAGCAAGCGATTTGAATTTCGTTATATCTGAAAAATCTCATGAAGAATCAAATTTACCCATACACTTGTGGAAAAAATCGGTAAATTCACAAATATTCATATAAATGTAAATAAATACTAAAATTAATGTACAGTAATACCTCGCTTAACGAACTCCCGCGTTAACAAACAAATTAAAAAACAAAAAAAAATAGAAAAATGAACGAAAATTAATGTCATAAATAAATTCACATAAAGCCTATTATATTCGTACAACATTTAAAAAATTGATAGATGCTATTGATACAGAAGGAGGCCCAACACTAAAAGAATTTTGGAAATCGTTCAATGTTCTGGGTGCAGTAAAAATAATAAAGAGTGCATGGGACAAAGTTTCAGAGAAAAATATGAAAGACGTTTGGCACAATCTTTGCCTTTAATTAAAACAAGATTTTAAGGGCTTTGAAGAACCAGTAGACATTGTTAGAAATGAAACAGAAAAGATCGTTGAAATTGCTTATAAATTGTTAAGAAAATAATAATAAATAATTGCAACTCGATTTTTTAAATGCCGACATAACCGATATTTTACAAGAGTATGACCGAGAGCTAACAAATAAAGATCTCATTGAAATGGAAGATCATCAAGAACCAGTTCAAGAAAGAGAAAATAATCCAGTTGAATCTCCTGTTTATTTATTCACTCTGAAAATACTCGAGGAAGCGTTTGAAAGTGTAAAAAATGAGTGTAATATTTTCGAGTCTCAAGATTCTAATTTCGAACGAAGTAGAAAAGTTACAGCAAATTTAAACACATCAATGCTTGCTATCGTGAAATCTATAACATTAGACAACAAAATGGAAACTTTTTTTAATTGTCTGCATAAGACTTATGTAAATAAAAAGCTGAAATTTTCCTGATCAACATGATGCTTCTCTTTTTAATTTTA
>LWCA01000857.1:0-16563 GCA_001642005.1 Intoshia linei | reverse complement strand
ATTTTCAACGTGAATTTATTTTTTTGGTATAATAAAAGAGTGCCCTCGGCAGAGTTAGGTGCTGTTTGTACGTAGTACAAAACAGCCAAGCTAGTTACTTTATATTTAACAATATAAAATGTATAAATATGTAAATAGACGAAATATAAGGTGATAAATTAATCTATGAATATTACCTATTAAGCGACTTTGAAAATATATTAGAAATAAGATGATAGTTATAATATTAACATTTATATTTATAAGAATGTAAATTTAAAAATAATACAACCATAAATATCAGAGCCAAACCTACTATGCCTCGACACTTTTTATATATCAAAAAAAGACCTAGCAATCTCTCCAAAGATTTAGACTGTACAGAGTACAGTTTATATTTAAGCACAAAACAGTTGTATGACAAGGAAAATATAATATTTTTAAATTAAAAAATTTCTGAAAATGAGATTTTTTCGGTAGGGTTGTTTCTATTTGATATTTAGTGGTCACCTATGCGAAGTGGTCACTTTTCGAAAGTATAATGTATATAAGTTTATTAATTTATTTTAGGAATGGCAAGAAAAAAATCACTGTGACACTTGTATAATATGGTATTTACATTATAACAAAATTTTAGATGAAATAATATGTGATTCAATTGATTTAAAAAATCAAGTAATAAAAGTGATTAATATTTTGTACATCAAATTTAATAGGATGCATTGTATTTTAAAGAACCACAACAATTAATTAATTTGTTATCGGAGTTGGAGGAAACCAATTTGTCGTTGATTCAAAATTCTCAAGATACTGAAGAATCCTTAAAGCAAGTTAAAAATGATATGGATAAATCAGAAACTAAAATGTAACCAATTATAAAAGCGTTTACCATAGACAGATCCACGCACTAATACAGTTCCTTTAAACAAATTAATGGTAAAGTTACACGGTCTCAAAAAATTTTGAAAAATTTAAAATTGAAATTATGAACTTTAGTTCATAACTCACTTTGAAAAAGGGTGAATAGAAAAATTTTATTATAAATTTTTAAAATATTTATTATTATTCCTTATTAAAGACCTACATTCTGTAAACATATGCCATGGTTACACTTTTACTTTAGTCATATTTTATTTAATTACATTGTATTCATTCATTCATTTTTAAATATTTTTCCTAGGAATGAAGAAACGAATTGCCTAAAACAAAATATTGGTATACTTAAAGAAAAAATAAATATAGAAGAAATTCGATCCACTCGATTGAAACGATTTATTGAGTATATTAATTTCATATGATTAATTTAAAGATTTAATACGTATAAATTTTATATAAATCTTATTGCATTTTTATTATTAGCGAATACAGCTCAATCGGTGATGAGAAATCAAACGTTGAAGATAGAACAAATATTTTACAACAATTGCATACAGAAGTTGAAAACGTTTATAAAAATTGCGTGGGAGAGGGCAATGAAGCCAGTATTAATACCATTCAAATGCTTACAAATATAGAAAATAAACTGGAAAAAATGTTTGAAATTATTGAATGTTTACCTTATGAAATGGTTATTTCGGCTGAAAAGGTTTTCAATTTTGGAGAAATAAAATATTTTTTCTTCTATTTCATATACATATACTATACTAGTACACTATATTACTATATTATTGTACTACATTTGTTTTTATATTTTTATTCAAAATGCTATATTTACTGTATATAAAATAAAATAGTAATATAAATTTATAATATTAATTATTTAAGATTAAAGAAAAAGAACGAAGATTATTTTTGAGACAAGAAAAAATTTTAACACAAAAAAAGCATCAGGAAGAACGTATTCAAAAAGCACTTGAAAGAGCTAAAGCTGCTCCAAAAAAATTGGTATTGGAATTATTAAAATGATATGAAATAATTTGATTGATCAGGGATGATTTATAAATTTAAATGAAATTTGCTAATAAATTCAAAAATTATATAAAAAATAAATTTAACTTAGATTTAAAGAATTTTGAATAATTAAATGAATTTTTGATCCAGATGTTATTATATCGTCATTAATATTTATAAAAAATTTTAAATTAGACTGGTAGACGTGTAATTGAAAGATCTAATCCTCCAATAATACAAAAATTAAACCAAGAAGATAATGAGGAAATATTACGATTACAACAGGAATTGGCATATTATTTTGTAGAATAATTATAAAATTCATTAACGAAAATATTTGATTAGTTGTAAAATGTATTTTGATTATTGATTTTTCAATAAAATGTTTTTAAATTTACTAATATTAATTAATTATTAAATGTGTTTAAAATTTTATTAATTTGAAGATTGTTATCTGTAAGTTATATATTACTATCTACAAAGGATTATGCCAGGTTTATTACACTTAAAAAATAAATTCACGTTGAAAATCTAATTTAAAAATCCTACTATTCACTATTATCAATCATTTAAAGCAGGCATTCTCAACCCTTTTTCACTGTGGACCCTAAGATATTACAAAAAACCTATGGACTTCAAAAAAATTAATGATAATTACAATTTTTAATGAATCATTACATTTGGGTGAAACGAATTTACTTTTACATGATTTGCACGTTTTATATTAGTATTTCTGAGCCTTCATGTTTTAAAAACGACTTTATGTTACTGAAAATGTCTATAATATCTAATAAATGTATATACTATTCATAGACCCCAAAAAAGTGCTGTGGACCCCGTTGAGAATAGCTGATTTAAAGGAGTAGTTCCCAAATTTGTGTCAGGTAGAACCATCATATCAAATTACTTTTTACTTTATGATAATGTTTATGATTTTAAAATCCGCATCAGCGTATATATTTTTTTAAATCCTCCAACTTGTTTGATTTTCAAAAAAAGGACAATTGGGGTTTTTGACCCGTAAGATATGAGTTTGGGAGGTTGAAATTTATTTTATTATATGTCCCGGAAAAAACTGTAATTTAAATGTGGTTTTTATAAAATTCTAAGACTGTTAGTTATTTCAATAAAGTGGAACACAGACACACAAACAAAAATCGCGTAGCATATTACATTGTATATAAGTTAGGATTTATTCAGGTGATTCGTAAATGTTATTAGTATCAATTTAAAGTTCCGTTTAAATTGTGTATCCGTTTTGAAATACGATAATAAATATTATATTAATATTAATCGTTCTTCATATTTTATCCGGAAGGTCGATCTGATGGAGTGATCCACATCACTCGAACCACAATAGAAAATTTTACAAAGCGATGGTTTGGTCAATCTGTATTAAAATTTTTCTAAAAATGGTGTACTGTGTAATCAAGCATTGCTTGACCGACGTAGAAAAAAAAATTTGAAAAACTGTTATTCAATATCCTTTCTATCTAACATATAATAAATAATGACAAAAACAAATTGAACCAAGAAACTTAATTTGTAATAAATTACAAATTTTACATAATATTCTCGCCGTGGTGTTTAATAATTTCTTGTTTAACTTGTAAAATTTTTTCATTCTGAAGAGTATTTGTCCAAAAATATTCCGGTGGAGGCCTGGGAGTTAGGTTGACCTTTCTTTTTAAGATTTCATGATATGCCAATGTATCAAGATATTCCATATCAGAATCATCACTAATACTAGAATTTGAATCTTGATTAGAAGATTCTTCCTTTAAAGACGGCTGAGGTGTTATCCATGTAATATGGTGTAAATTATAATATGTACAATCTCGAATAACCATATCGTATGGTGGCATGAGAACGTCAATAAAAATGGCATAATCATTTTCTGGAGAAACCGAGATAGAGTGAATATTTGAATGATATGGAGTGAAAAAAATTGGCTTATTTTTATTAGTAACGACCTTCAAATCAATATTCTTGATTACTGTAATGGGTACATTGAATGGACGATGTTTTTCAAGGCCATCATTTCGTGATTTGAGAATAGTTGAAGGATATTTATCGTACGTTTTATTGAGTCGATAATTATCCAATTCTAGATTAATTTCAGATACGTTTTCCGTGTCATTGTTGTTTAATTGTTTATTCATTAAACCTTCAATATACTTGTCAAAATTTTTTTCTACTATCGAATAGGACTTTAAAGATATACCGCCATCTAAAACTTTTAAATATCCGTACATGTTTGGATGATTGTGCAATGGTATTTTGGATTTTCCGTGCACTATAAAAATGGTAATTGATGAAAATGACGTAGTGTAAACATCACAATAAGTGACAGGAGGTAAGTTATTAAATTCAAAACAACATGCAATTTCTTCCACTACGTCTTTGTAATTGAATTTGAAATACTCGAGTTTTAAAGAACTAACCAGGTCGTACAGTTTATCGATATACTCATTATCCCATTTAATTGCCTCCAGGTGACAAGATTTGAAGGTATTGGATATATCCGCAATCTCTTTCATAATTTCTAATCCAGTCATTTTCTAAATTCCAATAGTTTTGTTTATTGTTATGTGTAAATTAAATTTTTAAAAGCAAGTTTATTGTAATTTTCAAACTGGTATAAAACAATTATTTGATGATTCTAGTTATATCAATCAATCGTGATTGTAATGTTTAGATAATTAATATTGATGCAAATAAAATTACGTATGGAGTCTAATCTTCCAAAAAAAACATTATTTATTAATCTTATATTTACCAAAAATTAGATTTATTGAAAGTATTAAACAGCCAAATCTAGCGTACCCATGAGCCCTACTCGGGGAGAGAAAATCGACGAAATATTTATAAAATATTTTACATTGCAACAAACTCTTTCACTTAACGATCAATCACACAGAACCAACCTATCCGTCAAAATAAAATATTATCGTATTATTTATAGCATATTTTAAATCTGAAAAAATTTTAGATATCAATATAACAAGTCTGGAGTCCAGAATAGTGTGTTCAACTTAGTTATTTTAGTAACTCAGTAGATATTAAGGTTTTAGTTTTACAAAATAAAAACTAAGAAAAAAATCTTTTTTTTAAATTTTATTAAAAGTACTTTAATTGGAATTTTTATTTTAATCGAAATATATTAAAAATTATTTATCATCAGGAATGCATAGATTTCTCGGTTGAACTTTTGTATTTATATCAACTCGAATAAGCTTTATCAGAATAATTTTTTTTTTAATTTTCGGACCGTTAATTATTTCACATTTTTTGTTTTAATAAAATATTTCGAAAAAAAATATGTGAATACTAAAATGTTTTTTTGACCGTGAAGTTGTCACTTATTTGGATTGAAATTTTCTGTGTGTTAACAGGATACAACTGTACAACCTGTATTTTTTTTAAATTCTAGGGCTGTTTTCATTTAAAAAAAGAAGGGTAATTTGGGGTTTTGGCTTTGAAAATATAATTTTTTTAAATTTAAATTTATGATAATATTTATGATTTTAAAATCCGTATCAGCGTATATATTATTTTAAATTCTCCAACTCGTTTGATTTTCAAAAAGAGGGACAACTGGGGGTTTTTGACCCGTAAGATGTGAAATTGGGAGGTTGAAATTTATCTTAATATACGTCCCGGAAAAAACTGTAATTGAAATGTGGACTTTATAAAATTTTAAGACTGGTAGTTATTTAAATAAAGCATAACACACAAACAAAAATCGCTTAGCATATTATATAAGTTAAGATGTAGATAACAAATTTATTTTAAAAATGAACCATTTTTATCATAATATTTTTGCAAGTAATTATCAAAATCATGTGGTTTGTCCATAAATAAATTGATGCATGATTTTTTGTCTGACTTTATACTCCTATAAAAATGTATATTTTAAACGTGTATTTAAATTACGCTCTAATGTTATCTTCTGGAAAGACTATTTCGTCAATAATTGAATCATCAACTAAATCTTGCTCATGATAAAGCTTTGACGATATTGGTTTTCTAATGTTGTATTTTGGTGGATACTTTTCATAAATTTTGTACCATATGGGAATATCGTTTTGTTTAATAACATTAAATTTTAGTAATCCACTTATTCTAATGTGCAAATATTTATCAATGATTTTACTCATTAAAATACCTGGAATATATTGTACCAAAAACATGCCTTCTACTTCCAACCATTTTTATTTAAAATAACTTTATATTTATTCTAAAATTTAACGTTTCACATTGTGTCAAGTGAATATTGTTTTTTTTAACTCAGTGGTTCCCGATGGGATCCAAATTATATGGATAGGGGTACGTGACGTTCAAATAAAAAAATTTTATCAACTTTTGTTTGTTTTTATGGGAGAATTTTTAATATTTATTAAATTTGGCAGAGGTTTGGAATTTATCCCAAAATCTAGACGACGGATACATTATTTTTTCCAAAATCCCCCCATTAATAAATTTTAATAAAAAATCCCCAATCAAACCTTTAATAGAAAAATCCAATTTTACCAACGCTTAAGGAAATAATCTCTTTTTCCAATAGTTTTTTGAAAAATCCGATTTTACCAAATCTTATAAGCAATCAAACTTCCTAATCCAAAGCCCAACATAAAAAATCCCTTTTTCCAATATCTTTTTAAAAAACAAGATTTTACCAAATCTTATCAAAAAATCAAAAATTTTTTTTATTTCCTTAGAAGTCCAAAAAAATAAATTTTTTGAAGGTCCGTAAACTATTTGAAACGGAATTACTGGTTTAAGTGTTAGGAATTAACTGTTATGATCTTTATAACTTTCAAATCTGGTGGACACTTAAAAAAATTTTTATTTTTCTTGGATCTTAAAACTTTTTCCATACTTGATATATTAATCTAAAATATATATTTCAAATGTTTACTTACATGTACCATTAAGTCTTAGTTGGTATCGATGGTTGAGAAACACAATATTTTAATTTAAAAATTCAATAACAAAAGGTATAAAATCTAATTCATAATAATCTTATATATATGTCCTGAATCCAGTGGCCTACATGCATACTAGCTCCAAAAAAATGACAAATATTGAACGAATGACATAGAAAAATTAAATAATAGTAAATTTTAATTAAAAATAATTTGTGGATATACTATGCGGTGGTTCCAACTACATCGCCCTTTTTTCGTTTCTAAAAAAAAAAAAAGTACAAATGTATAACATAAAAATAATTACGTTATCTAAAAGTTCTTTGGTAGTTTGTTCATAATTTCTAATATCCTCAATAGTCATTCCGTGCCATTTATCTACCCAACAAAAAAGTTCGCGATGGAAATTATGAAAAATACGTTGTTCAGTCTAAAATAAATTTATACAATAAAAAACGAAAATATTACCCGTTGAATTAAACTCTCAACTTTTCCTCCAATTACTTTCCATTTAAATTTAACTGAAACAAGTTTATAACAGCACATTTTAACAGTTGCATCATTCTATTCATAATTTAAAAAATTGAGAAAAATAAATTACCATCCATCCAACGGTTAAATGACCTCGACCGGTTTTTTCAGATTTGAATTTAGTCGGGTCTGTCTGTGATTTGTAATCTTTCTAAAAAATTTACAAAATTAAAAAATGAAATAATGAAAAAGTACATTTTCGGGTGGGGAAGCGATATCTATATTCACAACGGACCTACTAATTAATTTTTCTTGATTTAATTTATGTACATTTTCTAATTTTCCAGAGTCGTCATCCACGTGTAATGTTTCAATTTTAATTTCAAATGAATTTTTCATGTAATCGGGATTCTAAAAATTTAATTTAAAAAATTTAAAAAATTTGTATACCGTAACAATTGTTCTACAATATGGATAAGCATTCCAGGCCTCCTCAAGGATTTCGGTGGACCCTGCCGGAGCTAATTTACGAACTAATAAAGGCAGTTTACTATTAAATGTAAATTTAAAAAAAAATTTAAAATTTCAAAATATACAACGTACCTTGCCACATGATATATTTTTTTGGTGTATTGTCCATTTTCATGACCGGCTAATAAAGGTTCATGCGGTTGGACGCCTTCAGTTTGGGAAAATGGTTCGTTTACCAAAACTTCTACTCCTTCACCACCACCAGTTTCATTTGAACTAGCGTCTGCCACAGAGTAAAGTTGACCAATTTTATACTACCATAGTAATGTAAAAATATATTTTTTGAAAATACCTCATCTGCAGTGAGCGGCATTGGTATACGACTAAATTTAATTAAATAATCATTTTAATTTGGATACTATTCAACTAATTTCATGATGAGCCAAACTGCAAAATAAATTAAATAAATACTACAGCAAACATACAAGAAAAATGTGTTTTCTGTTGGAAACTTTATTTTTCTAATTACGAATAAAGGTTGCAGTGATCTCGTTTGTAAGTGATTATTCTCAATTTTAAATTTTTATTTGGTTGGTGATACACTAAATCTATTGTTTTTATTTTAATTCATGTAGTTTTATTATTGATTTCAAATACTATGAACTACTTGTTAATTGTACATTATCTTTTTAATTTTACGTTCCTAATTTTAGTTATTTCAATTTTTTCAATTTCATTTTTTTGTCATTTTCATTTAATTGAGTCAATATGATTGATTATTTTTAAATTTTATTTTATGGCGTGTACGGTAACGTTACACTAATCATAATCCTAATCAATTGTTCTTATTTTCTGATTCTGCCAGGTTAAGTAGGATTTATTTGGTTATGTCTATTCAATTTTTATTAACATTTATCATTTTATAATCTCAAATTAATTTTAGTTACACATTGCGTATAATCAACATGAATGTGAACTTAAATTATCGAATATTTGAAAAATTGTTAATTATTCCTCGTTATAATTGATTCAATGTACATTATGCACCTGATAATCTCGAGAACATCACGCCATGTCTATATCAGCATTTAAAATGATTATATTAATCAATTAATATTAAAACTGTCTGTCAAACTTATAAATTGTTAGGGATAGTCTTGATTATTGGGGGTTTGGGCTCAAGCATTGCAGGTCCGTATCTGATAACCTTGAAAAACCGTTGAAATTTGTGTTTTTAAAATAATCGGTAATTTATTACATTTTTGACTCAGAATAAAGTTTTTAAATTAAATGAAATTTTTATTTGCAGTCAGATTGTTTTTTTACAAGCGGAATGTATCCATAAATTTTGTAAAAATAATTTATGCATTCTGTTCTTTCTTTGTAATGATTTTTTCGGTTTGATAATGAGTTTGTGCAGTTGTAACATGAGAAATGTCGACGTGTTGTGCTCTAATAGTATTTTGAATATAATTATAATTATAGCATCTAAATTTAGTACAGTAATACCTCGCTTAACGAACAAATTAAAAAACACAAAAAAATAGAAAAATGGGCGAAAATTTACATTGTTTTTACATTGTGTCAATATAAATTAAACTCCCGCTAAACGAATAAGATGTCGGAACGAATTGATTCGTTATAGTGAGGTATTACTGTATTATTAAATTTTAACGAAAATATTAGAAATGTAAAAATAACCATAGATTATGATCAATTTATTTATATTGACCTATAAAATTAACAGAGTTTATCAATTTTTCGACATTTGTATTTTACAATGCACATTTTTAGATTCAACATATTTGTGAATTAGTTAGTAATTTTTTTTAACCTGTATTTTTAACAAAATTTTTATTTTGATTTCCTTTCAAAAAAGCAACATATGAAAACTCTCAAGGAAGCTATAATGACTGGAAGATATGAGGTGTATAATATACAAAAAAATAAAACGATACAACTTTTGAGAAAATTAAAAACTTTTTTAAATAAACGGTGACACACACATTCAATTTTATATAACGACAATTTAGCTAAAAATGTATGTCTTCTGTCTGTTACCATTTATTCACTTGTCAAGAAAGTAATAGGCGTAGATTTTTAAGAATACCAAGTTGGTATTACCAACTCACATAAAATTGAATGTGTGTCTGTGTTACCGTTTAATTAAAAAATAAAAGGTCCTAGAATTAAAAAAATCACAGCTAATAGTTATTTTCATGTTAACCTACAAAAAATGCAATTTCACAAATTGAAGCCTTAGCAGTCAAAAAATCACTTGCCAACATTGCCAACTAAAGACAATTCTCCACTACAATCTGATCAATTCAATGTTCAAGATTCGTTAATTGAGGATAACATACAATTGCCAACTAAAGACATTCCAAATTATAACGGAATGTACGATGGTTTGGCAGTAGTCGACATATCATCAGCCACCCATAGAGAATGGATGGAGTATTTAACCATTAGGGAGGAATGTGAACGTCGTAGAGAGCATCAAATGGGTCACCTATTACATTGCTATATGAATAATGGATCTTATTATACACCACTAACTATGAATTCTGATATTACTAATCAAACTCCTACTAATTCAGGACGGCCACCTCGTAAAATTATAACACCCTCATATCTAAAAAAAACGATAAATATGATTCATCAACTGATTAATCTTCAACTATTACAATATTATGAATCACATATCTATATATATCTCACTCTAATTTTTTTTCCTCTTTTCTCTCATCACACATACTGGAATGGAGGTGTAACGTTGTATACTAACATTTGTATAACAAAGTTATGTTTGACATAATTTTTCATTTACTATTCTAAACGTCCTTGAAAGATTACAAAGACTTATAAATATTTATAATATTCTTCAAGACTTTACAATCTGTTAAAGTATAATGAAAAGTTTCGTATAATAAAAATAAAAACATAAGAGTTTTTCAGATCTTAAATTTCAGTAATGGAACTATCTGTCTATTTGATTTGAAAAAATTGCAAATAGAACATTATTCTATAGAAACTGTTAACATTTAACATTTTTATCATCAAAATTAATTTTTATCAATTTATGTTTAAATTATAAAATTCTTTACTCATTGTCCATTTTGATTAACATACTTTTAATATCTTTATTTTTAGAATCTGAGGTTATTTTTAATAGGAATTTGATAATTTTGTAAGTAATTATCAAGTTTAGATTTAGTAATTGAACCAGTAAATGTTCGTTATATCATAAAATAATACGTTTTTAAGCTTAATTTTTTTGATAAAAATGTAAAAGATATAAAACATTTTTCATCAAAAACCTCATTTTTGACAAAAATGCAGATAGAACATTATAACTTAAACACTGCGGAATGTAAAATAAAAAATATTCAAATTGTTTGAATTTGACATGCTCGTTTAACCAGAAATACAATTAAAAAAATTACCTTAATGGGAGATTTTCGAGTGATATGAGCAACCATAAAATTGAAAGCAATATCTTCACAATTCATGAATTTGTCGATATGATTTTTAATTCGAATGTCCAATTCATATGTATAATAAAAAGAATAATACTAAAATGATATTAATAAAACCACAATAATGTCGAATTGTTAAAATGCTTCCATTTCTTAGTAAAATATTACCAAATGAAACATTGCTGCTCCAGTCAAAACCATGCTATATCTGCAAGATAAACCAGAATCATATTTCCAAATACGAGTATTATGATCATAGTAAATATCCCTACTTACCAATCCAATAATTCTATCGCGATTTTCAACCCACAACCTATTCATCATTAGAAACACGCAATAATTCTAATTAATATAATTTACCAATATGTTTCGTAAATATTGTCATGTGTAATGGAAATATCATAATCTAATGAAAGTATACAATCTGTGTGTATAAGATGAAATGGTATAAATCTATTATTGAGTGAATTTTTCTTCGATTCTACAATCTAAATATATTACAATTAATTTTATTTTAATGAGTCAATTATTATTATGCTTCATAAATATTTAGAATATTTTTAAACCCAATCATTTTTACTAAAAATCCACTTTTACCAAACTTTTATGAAAAATTCCACTGTTACTACCCTAAAGAGAAAAATCTACTTTTACCAACCCTTAAGAGATTAATACACTTTTACAACCCTAAAACAAATAATCCGGTTTTACCAACACTAAAAAGTTAAAACCTTAACTGCATTTTTCTTTTTAGGGTTAGTAAAAGTGGAATTTTCCCTAAAGAGTTAGTAAAATTGATTTTTTCACTGAAGTCCCTTAATTTAAAAGTTGATAAAGTTGGAATTTTCCCTAAAAGTTTGGTAAAACTAATTTTTCCATTTTAGGGTTGGTAAGACTGAGTTTTTAGTAAAAATGGTTGAATTTGAGTCGGCACCATAAATACTTGCTTGCGGGTTAATAATTTGATGTTTGAAAATGAGAAAAATATTTATGAAATAAACATTATTTTCATATTTTAATACAGTAGACATGGAGTTCCCAAATTGGGATATATCGTCCCTAGAGGGGCGATTTTTAGCTGGGTGGGGAATGGAAAAATGTAAATAAATAAAACTTCCATTTTTTATTGTTAAATATAGTGTTATTAGTATACTTAATAACGTAAGTATAGTAATTTTAAGCATTGGAAAAAATGACCAGTTGCATAAAAAAGTGGTAACTTTTCGAGAGTTTACTGTAGAGATACCAGTTGTTCCCAAACATTAAGACATGAATTTTACTCATAATTCATAAAGCATATAAAATTCATACGGTGAATTTTAAAACACCCAATAGTGTAAACATTTACTCTTATAATATTTTAGTAAAACAGTAGTATATTTACGTGAATTTTAGGGGATATTTTTTGGAATTTTTTCTTGTCGATGATTTTGTCGATATTATTATAAACTATAATTATTTTTTCAATAACTAGACAGTCTTTTATTGATACAAGTAAATTTTCCAATATATTGTCCTGTTGATAAAAAAGTAATATCACTAAATGTTAAAGTACAAACTAAAACTATAATTTCCATCTAGCCCGGGTCTACTGCTCGCTCTCCACGGCCATGAGTATGACCAAAGCAGCGTTAATTCTTAAATTTTATTCGTATATAATTATTATTATTATGTAACTAGTTAATACTTCATTTATAATTAATATTTAATCAGGGGTGCACAGTCATGAAGATCAATATTTGGGTGCATAGTTCAAAAAAGGTTAAGAACCACAGTATTAGAGTGCCCAACAAGACACTTTTTTTAAAAGATCGAAAAGTATTTTTCAGTATCGTAATTATTGGTGATTCTAAAAAAGTGTTTCGAATATTAGGGCACAATTTTGCAATTTAACTATCTAATCTAACTAACTGCAATTATTTTAAAAAAATGGTTGAATATAAAACATTTTTAAATTTTCATAAAATTTTTAAAATTTAATTTTTTGTTGGTAAATATTTTATTTTACATTATAGACTCATCTGTTTCTTAATTTTTGCGAAAATTTTTTAACTCAATAGATCACTGGTTCTCAACCCCTGTTCTGCGAAATTTAATTGGGGTTCCGTGAAATAAATATGCGATATTTTTCAATTTAAAAAATATAAATTGAAAAGTTTCTAAATTAATAAAACCATAAATCATATTTTAATATGCTTTTTTCATTAAGATAAATACGATCCGTCAACTTAATTAAAATACTTTTTGTGTTTTTTTTAAATTATCTTTTTTAAAATTTAAAAATATTTATTCTAAGCCAGTTTGTCTTATTTCCTATAATTTAATTCTGCATTTTAATATATTCAGTATTTATTTTGATCAAAACAAGTCATAAAATGGATTAATCCTAACTTATATAATATGCTACGCGATTTTTATTTGTGTGTCTGTGTGTGTTCAGCTTTATTTAAATAACTACCCGTTTTAGAATTTTTTAAAGACCACATTTCAATTACAGTTTTTTCCGGGACGTATATTAAAATAAATTCCAACCTCCCAATTTCACATCTCAAAAACCCCAGTTGTCCCTCTTTTTGAAAATCAAACGAGTTAGAGAATTTAAAAAAATATATACGCTGATGCGGATTTTAAAATCATAAACATTATTATAAATTTAAATTTAAAAAAATTATATCTTCAGGACCAAAACCACAAATTCCTGAACTCTGTAAAAAATATCAGGCCCAAATTTCTCATTAAGAAGGAAAAATAAATTTCTTCATTAAAAATCAAATTTTTTTATATACGCGATATACGAAAAAAATTTTTGATCATGCTTTTAGGTGCCGTGATTTTTTGAAATTTCATAAGGGTTCGCGCAGTAAAAAAGGTTGAGAAACACTGCAGTAGATATATGAAAATGTAATTTAGTAGCATAATTAATGTATAGTTAATATTATAATATTAACGTATAATTATACGTGTATAAGTAAAGGATTATTTAAAATTTAAATACCAGTCAATTTTTCACTGAAGTTGTAATATTTATAATATAGTTTAGCAATAGCATCGTTTCTAATCTCTAAATGTACACAAAACTAAACAAAATAAAATATAGAAAATAATTCAAAAATAAAACAATATAGAAATCAAAATTAAAATCTCACAAACAGAAAATATAGTACATTGATCAATGTTCCCTGAATAATAGAGTAATCACCAGATTTTGTGAAAATTACCACAAATTTTTGTATTTAAATTAATTGGTAAATCGAACCCTTGGTAGAGTAATTAATTTGATCAAATAGGGCATTTAAAAATCTAAATTTAGCAATTCTTTTTATTCTGTACATGGTTCAATTTTACAATTAACTAAAATACATAAATGTATAAATCAGTGAAATTAGTAAAGGATGAGTAAATGATAAAAAAATCAAAATTACCGGCCTCACTAAGATCTAACCATAGCACTGATATTTACGTATTTAAATTATAAAAAAATTACCGTAATGAGAATATTGTCCTATAGAATATATGAATGGATTCGAGTAAATATCATAATAAAACAATTGATCATAATAGATAAAATAATTTTGCTTTATATCCTTATTAAAACTTTCATGTCTATGCACCACAGGTAAAGGTAAATTAAGTCGTTTCGATATAATGGCATTGATAGTTAAAAAAATATTTCGCAAAGAAGAAAAATGTTTATAAAAAACGTTTTTCAATTTAATTTTTTTGTCTATAGAATTTATTTGAGATAAATTTGATAAAAAATTGATTAAATCGTGTCTATAAACAATAAAACTAATTTCTAACCAATCAATGAGTTGATTAAAAGGTAAAAATTTATCAAAATTTGATACTGTAGTAATGCAAAAAATGGGTATCACAGTATATTGTAAAGCCTTAAAAATTGAATCAGTCCAACACTTGTCACAACAATTCGTGTATTGAAATAAAACGTAATCAGAATGTTTCAACACAAATTCGTCTACACAATTTGTAGTTTCATAAATTCGGACATTTACTTTTGATTTATTAATGTATTCAATTAATTTCAATACATCAAAATTTCTACTTGAAACCTGGATACCAAATGACACTTGAATTGGTCGAGATTGTGTTAAATCCACATCCAAAGTTTTTGTCCCGTATCTAAAAGTACAATTAATTAATTTAAAATTTATTTAAATTTTATATAATGTAATACTCGTCAAGTTTATCGACGGCAATCAAAATGTCTACATTTTTCAGATACACTGGGGAAGCTACAATGACTTGTTCATTTTTAAAACTTTCCAAATATTTTAATTGTATATATTCATCCGCATTGAGTTTACTGTTTAAATTTAAAATCAAGTAATTTTGTTTATTATCAATATTCTCATGTTTAAATTCCTTTAATCCTAAAATTAAATTTATGCACCTTTTTCCAGTTGAAAAAATAATTTTGGGTGAAATACGTTCCAAATCATGCAATAAATTTGAAGTTGTATTTAAAAAATATGTCAAATGTGAAACTGTACTGGACGGTAAATTGATTTTTTCTTCTTTTTTTACATGTATTGTTTCGTTTTCATTGAAATTATTAGTGAAAGTTTTCCCGATAGTAATGAAATTAAAATTTTTTAATTTTTCAAAGATTGTATATTCCTTACTACTATTTTTTAAACGCATAATATTACTATTTTGGATATACATTTTGTAGTTCTCAAATGAACAATTTAATTTGTTTCCAAAATATACATGTGGGTTTGAAAATTTTAATTTAGTTTTAAATTGATTTAAAATTGTTACATTTCCTTTGAAATAATTTTTAAATAAATGTAATTGGCGGAGTTTTGAATTCAATTGATAATGAACGTTTTGTAAACGAGATAAATGTTTATATTCCAATTTTTCTAGAATTTCTATTCTTTTGATAATCAATTTATAGGCATTTTTATAATATCTTTCATTTTTCATTGTTGATTCATGTGTGTGTAGACTTTTTATTTTATATTTTTCGTGGTACAAGTAAAATATTAAGGTGATGTTTAAACATGTTAAAATTAACGCAATTTTTTTCCAGTTCATTTTAATATATTTTGTATTTACAAAAGTTAATTTTAAAATTTTTTATATGAAATTTGATATTTTATTTTATAGCCATTATCATTTTGTTTTCTAAGACACATGCGTAATTTTAATTTATTGCAATTTTTATTGTTACATCTGTTTATATTAATGTATAAAATGGCTTTGTAGTTTTTTAAAATTTACAAATTCCATATTCTATAACCGTTTTTCCAGAGTGTTGTTTTATCTAAAGTGGCCAGAAAAAATACGTACTATCAATTTTAGTTTATTTGGTGATAAAT